>VZTM01008134.1:0-24152 GCA_013400555.1 Jacana jacana
CAACCAAAATGATTCTATGATTTGAGATCTTTGCTGTCTCTTAAAGTGTTACTATAATTTAATCTATTTCTCCATCCGTGGTTGAAAGGGAGTATAATGGACTGTGTGGGAATGTGCTTGTGCATAGATGTGTGCTCATGCATGACTTTAATCACATTTTGAGAACTAATGTTTTGTTTAAGATACCCTGTTAAGCCTACAGGAATGCTTTTTCCACTTGTGTTTGCACCAATTTTACAAGAGGTCGGAAAGAAAGCTACAGGGGTATATATAGTGTTGAAAACATAGGACTCTTGTGCTTGAGCTTCGTGGCCTGTGTCTGCATCCTCAGGACAATTCATATGACCCACCCTTCCAGATTGCTTTCTCATTGCCTAGGAAATTTGTAGGTCTTCCTTTTGGACTGGCTACTCACGTCCTGATGTCTGACATAAGATAATAATTTTGGAACAGACATAAAGAGTTTGTTTAAATCATATCTTTGTCCAGAACAAGCTCAGCTATATCTGTGTCAGTGCTGACAATCTCTGACTGGGTTTTAAAGCTGTCCAGTACCTTCGTTAAGCTCCAGTCAACTTTGAGGGAAATGGAATAGGTACTGTCTGCACTGTGTTGTCCCCATTTCCAGACCAGCAAAGGTAGCCAGGTGGGGAACACGACCGTACTCTCTCACCAGAGCAGCTGGATTAGGAACCTATCAAACCAGTTTTGTTTTGTGGCATGCACAGAAGAGGCAGAGCAGATCCATTTATTCTACACCTGCAAGCAGTGAGTCTCGTTAGATGAAGTGACACTTACCTTTCTCTTGCTGCTAGATTAAGGTGCCGTACCTGTGCACATACAAAGTTTAGCTTTACTGGTTTAAGCAGGTAAGCATGTAGTCGCAACTACTTGAGATCCTGAATTCTATACTTACATGGTACAAGTATATAAATAATGGAATTAAAAATGCCATATATTGTTCTTTGCCAAGTGTATCTTCTAATTTTTATTAGGAGCTATATGTCCTGCTTGTATTAGAACTAGTAGTAGTAATCAAACTCTTGCCTTTCTAGCATCCAAATGTTCTTACCCAAGACACTGAGAAGGATTGTGTCAGTCCTTATTTTCAAATTGTGTGTCTGCAGAGTGCATATGGTTGTAGATTTGCTAATAAACTCATAGTTAGGAAAGGTTTTAAAGTAGTTCCTTGATATTAATGAATTAGTAGTTGTTTAATTTCTTTGGATTATCGTAATTTGTAGTAGTAGCATGGTTTCCAGCAGTTTGCTTCATAAATCGTCTTTTTTATTATTATTTTGGTGCCAACTTGCAGATTTTAGGAATGAGTCAGTAGGGCTTCCCCTTAAAGTTGTAGAGAAGAAGAAGGTGGCTTGGGACTTGAGGGTGAACAGCGTGTTCTCCCTCAGAGGGCTGTTACCCTCTGTCATTCTTACATCTGTTTAAGGGCTGTCATGTTTGACAAAGCCTGGATAGGCTTCTGTGCTGCTTGGTACAACAGAATGTCATATTCTTTCCCAAGTAGTACAATATGGTAGGTGTGTTTATTTGAGGTTTATCAGCAGGTATTTGAGCTGTTTTTGAGGTCAGAAGAGTGCATGAGCTCTGCAGTACATACAATCATGCATGCATTAAATTTGAAGACATCCAATCTTGTATTCAGAATTTCAGACTTGTTATTGTCACTGAACTGTAGGAGCTGCTCTTACTGGTCTGTAGGCTGTTTGAGATAGTGCTTTAGTAGCAACGTGCTAGTAGTTGTATTGTATCTTGAGTGTGTTCATTCATTTCCTTAACGTTGTGATGTTGGTGCTTGGTTCTAAATCTGTGGTAGAAATAAAATATAATCTCTATAATAAATATATATAGCCTGTACTTGGATTGTAACCATTAATTAACCGTTTGAGTTAATTTCCTTATACTACTTAGTGAACGTGACAGCAGTCAGTTAAGTGATCCCATATCAAACCTCTGTATCTGCTTGATCCCAAATTAAGTTTTCAAAAGTGTATGAGCTTTCACAAATGGTTTTCCTTCTTGAAAGCATCACTGCTGCTGAATGGTATTAATTAGTCCAATTAAGTCTCATGGTATTAATTAGTCCATTTAACAGCCTGGCATGTAGTAAGCCTTCTAACCCCAGCTTCACCAACTTTCAAAGTGACTTGGGGGACTGACACTAAAGAAACACCTCCTTGACCGAAATGGATACAGCAGCAGAGTAGTACACAAATTGTGGGAGCAGGCAGCAAGATCCTGAGAACATATGTATTATAGCAAAATTGTACTTTCAAAAAAACCCACGAAAGCCTACCATCAGGAAGGGACTTCTTTAGGCACTGCTACAAGAATTTCATGCATCTTCCATAACGGCGTCCCGTATTTTATTGTGAGAAACTAAAACTATGTAAAAGAAACACTATAATATAAAAATGAATTAAAATGGTATTTTATGAACAAAAATTGAAAGAGGAAGGTTGTGCAGAATATGAGGGCTGCTTTGAAAGTGTTTTAGTGATGGCTTTTATTTAGGTGTGTTCTCCTGAGGTGACCAGTTGATGCAAATTAAATCTCTCAAAGGAAAAAAAAAAAAGCTCTTGGCCCCAGGTGGACTATAGAGCTTAGAGGAAAATTCTTTCGCTCTTTAAATGGTGAGTGGTTACAGAAAGATTTCTCTAATGCCGGGTAGTAAAGTAATAAAGGCGTATGAAAAACCTAACAGGGCAAAATATTGTAAGACAATGAAATAGGTGTATACAGATTTCTCAAAAAAAAAATGAAAAAGTAAAGCAATTAATATGTGGTTTATAATCCTCTCTATAGAGGAAGGACTGCATGGAATTGTAAGCTGTACAGCTTGTGGGCAACAGGTGAACCATTTTCAAAAGGATTCAATCTATAGACATCCTACACTGAAAGTTCTTATTTGTAAGGTATGTGGTAAACAGTTCTACAGTTTCTACTCTTTGGTTTTGTTTGAAATGTCATATTGGTGGGATTTCTGTGAGTGTAGTTCCTGTTTATTTGCCAATAAACTTTCCAGTCATTAACTATTGCAATTAAGAAAACTAAAAGCAGGAATCAAAAAGGCAAAGCGAAGCTTACAAATTTATATTACAGTTTAAAAATCTATATTCTTATTTTCTTATACCTCTGTTAAACTTTTTGTGGTTTCTTTGTAATTTACTTTTACAGTTTTAATGCTATAGTGAATTTTTATTGTCGAGTGCTCTGCTTGAAATTTCTGCCTACTTGTATTTGCTTTTATAATACATTACAGATTTGAAGTGAAACACTCAGTTGGTGTTTGGAATTACGCAAATACGTAGCCATCAAGCAATTTCCAAATAAACCTTGGGCTATCTAAATAAGAAGTTATGATTAGAATGCTGGAGACCTTGCGGCTACTGCTTTTAATGGCTTGCTCCTAACACTTGCTGAAATCATGTGAATAACTAGGTGAGACTTAATAAAAAATTTTCTTGTCCTATCTCTTTCTTTCCAGACTTGCTACAAGTATTACATGAGCGATGACATTAGCCGTGACTCAGATGGGATGGATGAACAGTGTAGGTAAGCGTACAAAAACTGAAATAACACCCACAAGTCTTCTGGTTTGGGGGGTGTTGGGTATTTTGTTTTCCTTGCAATAATGAAATTACTGACAGATCGACCAGGACACTTCCCAGGGAAGTGGTCGAGGCACCGTCCCTGGCAGTATTCAAAAGAGGGGTTGATGTAGTTCTTAGTGACGCGGTTTATATGAATGTGAGGTTGATGGTTGGACTAGATGATCTTGAAGGTCCCTTTCAACCTAGACGGTTGCACGATTCTATAAGAGCTTGGTCAATAATTGTTTCTTCCAAAGTAATGCTCAACCCAAGGGTTTTTATAACTATTTGATTCTTATTTTAGTAATTAACAGGAAAACATTTTATAAAGAAATCCACTAGTAAACACTTGTAAGATGTCACATTGTTAAGTAAATAGCATAATGTCTTACAAATACTTTAGAGGTGAAGTTAGAATCTGACATTCTAATCGTTGTGAGCAACAGCAGCTTGCTTTTTCAGATGCATCTCCCACTTGTGAAGTACTTCCTTGTTCTTTTGTTGTCTATCTACATTTGTAATCCAGTCAGAATTGTGCCATCCGTGATGGCTTACTTGTCAGCCACCTTTCAGGTTTTCATCAAAGATCACGCGATCTAGGCATAAAATAAAACCCATATTTTTCTTTTTTTCATACATGTCTGCAGTAGTAAGACATCGCTTAAAGCTAGAAAGACTTAAGCTAATTCTTTTTGCTGTAAAATAAATCGATGCTGAAATTGTGTTTGGGTATTACTGACCATTTCAGCTTTGTGAACTGTTAATCTAATACCTTAATTTTCTGACTTTCAGCTTGTTAGTTGAGTGTTTCTCAGCCGTGCTTTGAATAAGATTTTCAATTAATAGAGATCTGTTTATCACTTGAATTTTCAAAAGGCAAATTCTTTATCAAATAGTGAAAAGTAAGCGAACTTCTCGAATTTGTCACCTTGTGGACATGCAGCTAAGACTTCTATTTCTTATGTCTTACTTCAGGTGGTGTGCTGAAGGTGGAAATTTGATTTGCTGTGACTTCTGCCATAACGCCTTCTGTAAAAAGTGCATTTTGCGCAACCTGGGTCGAAAGGAGCTATCGACAATACTGGATGAAAATAACCAGTGGCACTGCTACATTTGCCATCCAGAGCCTTTGTTGGACTTGGTCACTGCATGTGACAGTGTCTTTGAAAATTTAGAACAGTTGCTACAACAAAACAAAAAGAAGAACAAAGTTGAGAGTGAAAAAAGCAAAATATATGACCATACAGTCAAGTTTTCTCCAAAGCAAAATAATTCAAATTGTAATGGTGAAGAAAAAAAGCTAGATGATTCACATTCAGGTTCACTAACGTATTCTTACAAAGCACTAATGGTGCCAAAAGACTTGGTTAAGAAAACAAAAAAGCTGGTTGAAACTACAGCAAATCTGAATTCCAGCTTTGTAAGCTTTTTGAAAAATGCTGCAGAAAATGTAGAAATAAGCCCAGCTGTGCAACTTTGTCAGTTAAAAGCTTTTAAATCTGTGTTGAGCGACATGAAAAAAGCTCATCTGGCACTAGAAGAAGGTCTGAACCTGGAGATTCAAGCTTTGAATGTTAAAATCAAAGATAAAAATACCAAAGAGAAAAAAACTGATGTTAGATTAGAAAAAAATGAGGTGAAAAATGATGAAAGAAAGGAACATGTGGCACTAAAAGAGGACGAGACTGCAAAGACACAGAAAAAAGTTGTTTCAGAACGGCCTGACAGCGAGCCCATGGATCAAAGTGTTCCCACGGTGGAACAAACAGATAACAAACGCACTTCTGGTGAAGATAAAAGGTCTGGCAGAAACGATGAACCTCAGTATGAACCTAATAGTACAGAGGCTTTAGACATGGATATAGTGTCCATTCCCTCATCTGTTCCTGAAGATATTTTTGAGAATTTAGAATCTGCTATGGAAATTCAGGTTACATCAGATGAGACAGACAATGGAAATACAGGAACAGATCACGAGACTCAAAATTCCAATGCAAAATTGAACGCTCCTATGAAAGATACCAAAGGTGGTGCTAAGTTAAAATCATCAGCTAAAGGAACAAAAGAGTTGATAGTAAAATTGACTCCTGTTTCCCTTTCAGAGTCTACAGTTAAAGGTGAAGATCAAGATGGCAGTCTGGAGAAGGGAAGTAAGGATACAGGTGTAGTACCTAGAGCAGAGAAATGTGATTCTGTAAAACAGAATCGTAACGCTGGCGGCGAACTCCCCTCGGAGAAGGAAACTGTCCCGCTTGCAGAGGAATCTGATCTCAGGAGATCACCGCGTGTGAAGACCACACCGCTGAGGCGCCAAGCAGACATCAGTCCTCTCATGTCAAATTCAGAAGAAGATAGCAACGACACCTGTAACGAAAAACGTAAGAGAAAGTCCTCTAAACAACCAAGGAGGAAAAATGATAAAAGAAATTCATCTGACAGTACCGTTGATGGTCCTAGCCCTAATAAACTTTCGAAATCAAAAAAGCCATATGTTTTAGATCAGAGCTCAGATTCTGACGAGATGCCAGCTGTTCTTAAAGAAGTAGCTATGATGAGTCACAGTTCTTCAGATATTGAGAGCAATAGTGAAGCACCAACAAATGATCAGAAGACTTTAAATTTTACAAAGAATTCACCGGTAAAGGATGAAAATGGAAAGCGAAAAAGGAAAAGCTCCACTTCTGGCTCAGATTTAGATGCTAAAAGAGGCAAATCAGCTAAAAATTCCAGTGCTGCTAAAAAGAAACGACAGAACTATTCCGATTCTTCAAACTATGATTCTGAGTTAGAAAAAGAAATAAAAATCCTGAGTAAAATTGAGTCTGCAAAAAAAGCTAAGAAAAAATACTCACGAAAAGAAGATAGTTATGATTCCTCTGAAGAAGAGCAGAGGAAAAAAGTAAGTAGTAAGAGGAAGAAAGATTTGAAGAAACAGAGAGAGAAATCTTCTGAAGATGACGATGCTGAAAAGCCTTCTCCAGAGAAGGAGATTAATCATTCTTCTAAAGATAAAAAAATTAGTAAGGGGTCAGCTGCTAAGGAAAGGACAAGCAGAGACTTAAAAGAAAAAGCTGTAAAGGGAAAGCATGATGAGTCTTCTGATGCTGAGAAGTCTTCACTGGAGAAAGAGGAGAGTTGTCCTAAAGGTGAAAAGCTGACTGAAGTTAAGAAGAGCAAGGATTTGAAAAAGAAAAAGACACAGGAAGATTCTTCTTCAGAGAGTACTGAGAAATCTGTAAAGAAAGAGCATGATTCTGATTCCCCAAAAGACAACAGATTCAAGAATAAAAAAGGATCAGAAAGCAAAACAAAGAAATCTGAAAAACTGAAAAAGAAAAGTTTCAAGAAAGAACAGGATGATTCCTCTTCTGATGTTGAAAAGTCATCCCCAGAGAAAGGCAGTAGCAATTCTGAAAATGACAAAACTAAAAATGAACCAGTGCTTAAAGAAAAGCAAAGAAGGAATTTGAGAGAGAGAGTATCTAAAAGAGTACAGCTTGATTTATCCTCTGACACTGAGAAATCTCCCCAGAAAGAGGAGAGTTTTTCTGAAGACGCTGTGCGGAGTAAAAAGCAAACTGAAACAAAAGAAAAGAAAAAAATAAGTCTCAAAAAGAAAGTCTCCAAGAAGGAACAGAATGATTCATTGTCCTCTTCTGATGAGGAGTCTTATGAAGACAGTAAAAAGAAGATTAAAAGAGGGTCAATGAAAGAAAGTAAAAAGAGTAACTTAAAAAAGAAGGTAGCTTTCACTTCCTCTTCCTCATCTGATAAGGAAGAAAATTATGAACAGAATTCAACAGGTGATGGAAGCAGTGATGAGCAGAAAATTATGCCAGTGACCGAAAACTTAATGCTCTCTGCTGGTACAGGATTTTGTCAGTCATCAGGTGTGCAAAAGATGTTCACCTACGTGTATTATTAATAAGAGGAATTTTGCAAGATTTAGATAACATTTAATAATCTAGAAGTGAGAAAGCCCAGAAGTAGGTAAATACACATTTGAATCACAGGCTTGAGAAGCGGTAGGCTGTCATTCCAGCAAGTATTTCCTTGCAGCACAGCTTCCAAAAGCCTGTTCCTCTCCTGGCTGCTCCTTAGGCAGCAGGTACTACTTAGCAGAAGCTGGGTTTAAGTAGGGGGTATCTAGTGAACACAAATTTGTCAGCTCATGATCATGCACTGGAGATGACTCTCAAGACTTCTGGTACTGTACTATAAGTTTGAAAAATCAAGTAGATGATCTTTGTGCCTCATGAGACCCATGTAGCCATAGAGCAGCTGATGCCAGTTAACAGAAATCTGTCACTGCTTATTGTTTTCCTGGCAGTTTTAACAGTAATAATTCTTTTTCTTGCCAAGATAGAACTACTTCCTCAGTGTCCTACATCTCCAGGAAGTTAGAAAGAAATTCAGAATTGCTGAATTTCAGCACTTGGTTTTAAATAACTTAACATGGAAGGGTAGTTTTCACATTACATAGTACACGTGACTTTAGTAAATGAATTTTCAGTTAGAAAAAATGAGATCTATTTGCAGTGACAGGTAAATTGTATCCTGTTTGTTTGCATCTAATGGTGTTTTGTAGAACTTTCTGCACGTGACTCCACTGTAACTGTTGGCTTGGATACAGTAGTTTGCAAAGCTGCAAGTAAACAAAAAATGACTAAAGCAGCAATATGTTTATGAAGATAGCAGAAGAGAGGACATAGCTGCATTGTGGCTTTTCCAAAAAGCTTGTCAGCAGACACTAAATGCAAAACGAGATTATTGTTATTTGTGATTTCTTAACAACAACAACAAAACCAAACAACCCCCCCCCACACACAACCAAAATATACAGATTTTAAATTAAACATAATGTTCCTCCTTTTTCCTACCAACTTGATGCTGGCCCACTTCTTAAGATTTCCTGTAGTTTAGTTTCTGGAGAGTTAATCTTTGCAGATGCAAAGGTTGCTTTTTACAGGTGCTGTGCTGCTTTGGATTTTCAGGGTCCTCTGATGAAATAAATTCAGTTGCATCTCTGCATGTAATACTGGGACTGTAGGGCTTTTCCTTGTTTGCTTTCAAAACAATGTTTTCCTCAGTGATGGCACTGCTGGGGGAGATGTCATGTAATGAATGGTTTATGTAGTGAGAAGCTAGTGTCTTGCATGTGGTAGCTGCCACGGCTGTTACTCCCCATAGGCAATTGATAATACGCAGTGACTGTAACCCATATGCAGCAATTCTCAGCATCACCAGAACATCAAAGAAAAATACTTTTAAAATAATTTGTTCATGTACAGTCAGTATTCATAGAGTTGGTATTGAAATGGCCCAGGAGGAAGAAGTTGGTTGCAGTATATCAGAAAGTGTCTGAGGCAGTGGCAGTGACTGTTTTATTTGCAAGTCATAAATGGAAAGAATGGATAATTGTTAAATGGGAGAGATGGATAACAGCATGCACAATGGAAAAATAAGATGGTGACGTGGCGTGATAGACAGTAGAGTTAGACTGAGAGGGAAGTGAGTTGGTTTAGCCTGGAGAGAGAATACTAAAATTGCTGTAATCACCTAATAGGTAGTCAGAGAGAAGGCCAAGGCAGATGCATGACAGAAAGGCTATGGGTACAAGTTTTGGCAAGGAAAGCACTGACTAGATAATAGGAACAAAATTTTTACCTTGAGAATGGTTAAAGCCTGAAACTGGTTGCCCTGCCAAATTTTGGAATCCTTGTCCTTGGAGATACTCATAGCTTGACTGGCCAAGGGCTTGAGAAAATTTGCCTTACCTTGCAGTTGGCTCTGCTTTGAGGGTGGAGGTGGAGTAGATTATATCCAGAGGTCCCTTCCAATGTTAGTCCTTGTATTATTCTATGAGAATCTGCCTTTGTTATATTAAGAGGAGGCAGACTTGCCCTTTCTCTTCAGTTTGCTTTTGGCTTAGTAGTCAAATTAACGAGTCTTGCTCTGAACAAGCTGCGTAGTTGATGGTTGAATGAGACCTAGAGTTTGGTTTAAGCAACAGGATACTTCTATTTATCTTAAGCCCAAGAGTGAGGGACTTTCTGTGATCACCTCTTAGACAGTCCTGTCAGGCATCTGGCTGCTGGTAATTCCAGGACAAGAGTATGTTAAAACAACTTGGAGCAAGCCTCTCACAGCCTAGTTTTAGTCCACTCCCTCCAGGTAGAAAATGAAGAGTAGAAATTATGAACGAGGGGTTCTCCCATCATTAAGAATTTGAGATCTCTTTTCCTAACATGAATTTCATGACTTAATTTGTATGTGAGTCAGAAGAATGAGAGCAAAGAAAGGGGAAAGGCCTGGGAGTGTGCTAGAATTAACGTGAATTCTTCTCAGTTCAGCCAGGAGAGTGCAGAGGAGTTTACCAGGCAGATACCGTACTGTGCTGTTGTTTCTCCCCCCCCCGTGTCCCCGTTGCCCTGCTGTTGATGGGCTTTCCACAGGAGACTGTCCCGGTGGTGCAGCTGCGTTTTGCTATTTGCAGTAAGGATAGCAGGTGTAGTTTTCAGAGCAGAAGTCTGTGTGTTGTATTGGATACCCTGAAAGCCAAATTAGGCAAGGAGTATTGTTCTTGACTGCTTCCTGATGGCGGCAGGGGAGCTCCTAAGTTGGAGAAGTGATTCTCTAAAATATTTGTTTGAGCCTTCTTTTCAATTTACACAAATTCAACAGCGAATTTCTAAAATGGAGCTAGTAACTTTCTTAGGAAGTTTGAATTTCTGAATCCTAGGTGAGGAAGTTTGAATTTCTGAATCCTAGGTGGAGGATTCAATCTTTGTTCGTTTTGTTGTAAAAATCAAAATTTCACAATATGTAATAAGAACAGAATTGCAAGTCATGTGTGGTAGCAAGCGTAACACAGATAAAAGTGTTGCTAGATACTGTTGCTAATGATTACTCTTACATGTCAGGGTAGGTAACTGGCTTTTTTGTTTGTTAGTAGAGAAGTGGCAGTGGTGTTCGCTGCTGATTTGACATGTACTAAGTGTCCCTTGTTTTTCGTTTTTGTGTTTCCCCTTCCTCCCCCAGGAGATGAGGGAGAGACTAAATCAAGGGCTGTTCCAATGGAGGAGGAGGAAGATGATGATGATGACGACCCTGAGAATAGGTATGATACCATCCATAAGGACTTAAAAAAGATTATAACACACCCTAGGCGTGGGCGCAAACCGGCACAACGGAAGAGCAAGCAGGTTGTAAAAACCACGACTGCCTGCCTTGTAAAGACTCACTCTCGGGCTTCCCGCAAGTTTGAACATGGGGCCAGAAAACAGAGGCCAAAATCCAGAAATGCAAAGAAAAGGATTTAGTTAGCTAACACACCTTGCATAGGGTGTGTTATAAATGCACTGCAGCACTGTCCGGTTTATGTTCCCATGGAAAGTGTGAGGTCTGTGACAAGTATCTCGTTCAGGCAGGTAAAAGCCTACTTCTGATTAATGTGAATTTCAGCTAGTTATGTGAACAGAAGGTAAAAATTTGCATCTGTGCAATATGCAGTGCTAAATTATCTTAGGATTGAACTTGGTTATTATTGTTACAGAACTTACCTTTTGAGGTGAAACACCGTTTCTCAATAAAGAGAAAACACAAATGTGGAGAAACCAGTATTAGATATTTTCAGCTGTTAATTAAACTGATTTTAATCAACTAAAGAATACCTGAAGTGGCTGATGTGATAGTTAAGGCCCTGATTCTACAAGCACTGTGCATAGGCTTAACTGGTATCAAAGATACTAATTATACATACACATTTTAAATCTGAATAGATATTTTGAGAATTGTGGCTTATATGTATTGCTTCAGTTTCAAGTTCAATAAAAACGAATCTATGTAAGATATAGTTAGTTAAGATGTTATATTTTACCAGTACTATTAAGTTATCAAACTGCCAGCTATGAAAATCAGCCTGGCTAGAAAATGTAAAAGCTTTTGTTTCCTAAGGAGTGAATGCACAACATAGTATTGCTCAATTGTGAGCCATAGTTTCTTTTTTGGGGAGTTACTGTAGTTAGACTTAAGAGTTGTTAAGCAAAATTTTATACAGTATTTCAGAAACTGATTTTTTTCTGCCGTATAGCATGTATGGGACCAGCTTCATAGCTTTGCACAGTTGCTGATGGCATCTATTTCTGCTTCTGAGCCTTACTAGTTTAGAATGTGGTATCTTTGTTTCAGAGTTGTATGTTTTGATCTGTTACTGAAGGGAATTTAAAAAAACACTGTTTTATATCCTTTACGGACCTCAGTTGGGCATCAAAATGTTGCTGCTGATGTATTTCTTGTTTTCAGTCATCAAATTTAAATGGATAATTCACCTTTTAAAGAAGGATGCTCTTTAGGAACTTGACAGCACAGGGTCATAAGCAGAACACATAAACATCGGTAAAACAAGATTTTTTAAAAAAGATGCTTTAATTTCAGTCCTGTTTTGAGTTTTCCCTTCTTTTTTGTTTATTAAGTGTTTCTAGTTGATAACTAAGCCAATAGGCTTTTGTCGAAGTTCAGTCTTTACCATACAAATGTTACTGACAGATCTTAATTATTAGTTTAATATTGGGGATTGAGCTAACCCAGTTGGTAACAAATAAATTAGTAATATGAATTTGAGGTTTAAAAATCAGTTTCTGTACTTAATTTTTAAGCTGAATCTATGTTGAAGTTTTTATTTAGGGAATATTTCAAATACATATTTATGAGATGGGGGTATTTTGTCAATAAACAGTTTTGTCAACCTTCAGACATGTTAACTGGTAATTGCAGTCTAATTTTACATTCTTCACACGTTGTACTTGGCACCAAAATCAGATATATAAAATGTAAAAAGATGGAACAAATTTCAAGAAGTTAAAAGCTTGTTCTTCTGTTTACTCAACACAAAGTGTTTAAATAGTTTACCTACTATTCAAATAAGTTGCCTATTTTCTTCTAGGCCAAAGAGGGTATTTGTAGTGTGGGAGCTCTCATGTTTGCAAGTCTCTAGTTTAGATGTTCTGTTATTTGCATACCGTTGGATGTGCATGACATGAATATTAATAGTCTTGAAATCATCTTTGCCAAAGTGCATAATATGACATATAGTGCTGTATGCTTTCATCTTATGTTGTGTAATTATCTATTATTGGTCCTTCTGATCTTTTAAATGGTACTGTTTAATATATTTGCAGTAGTTTTGTTTATTAAGAAGTCAATAGTGTATTTAATGCAGAATGCCTTTAATTATTTGATGGTTGCAATAAATTTTTGTAAAACATTTTTCTTGTCCAAGCATTTAATTTAATCCAACTCTGACAGCTTGAAAACCGGGCTGTTCCGACAAAGACAGTACAGTGGTTAGCACAAGGTGTTTGGCAGTTTTTACTACTTTGGTTTTTTTCTTTTTTTTTCTGAAACATGTGTGACACTTCATCCAAATACTCGTCTCTTAATAGATTTTAAATGGTTCTAAATTTTGTAGTAATATATCAAAGGCTCATTTAACTCAATAGTGCTCTACCTGAAGAATGGGTGGCTTTTATTAGCCACGTAAAAATGTCTTTCCCCTCCCTGTCCCCAAAGGCTTGTTATGGGCAACCTTACTTCTACATATAATTAGTAGGTATTTATGAACACTACGTGTGAGTTATCTAATTGGTAATAATACATTAGGATAATTAACTAACATTCAAAATTAATAACTTCTTAAGAAGAAAAACTGTTTTTACAGCTGTAGCGTTGTCTCACCGAGATTTTTAGCGATCTGTAAATGAGTCCATCGTATTGGCAGTCTAAAATTCATGAACAAGAATGGTACCAATTGTCATGTGGACTTAACTCCACATCATGAAAGGCTGCACCTACTATTTCTTTTTCAGCTGAAATGTCTGAAGGATAATTTAAAGTAGTCCTGTACTGTGACTAAGCGACTCCTGGGGGACTTCCAGTTTGCCATCTTTTTACAAATGTTTACTTTCAGCATAAGTTAAAGAATGCATAGTAACCAATTCATGATTTATAAATGTATATTGTTGGTGTCATTCTTACAGAGGTGGAATATATTTAAATCTTGATCTCTATAAAATGATACGAATGTACTGTTACTTTATTCTAGAGTTGGTTTTATGTGTTGTGGGTGAGATCATAGTCTCACTCTCTAAGGTGCTATGTTGGGAAAAGCCCTTTATACACATGTGACTGTTTAGATAAGATGGAGTGAGGGTAGGCAAGGTGACATGCTGAGGGTCACAGCAGGTCAGTGGCAGAAGTGCATGAAATGAAGGGCCTTTTGTTTGGTTGGGTTTTTTCCTTTTACTCCCTGAAGTCTTCTGCTGGGGGCCGTACTGTCATACCAGGGTATGTGCTGCGCGCCTTACTCTCTGCTTTTTAACTAAACTTTTTTAGAGTGTTCAACTGTTAAATCTGGTTGGCCAAGAATATCTTTTATGTCCTTGACCCAAGTAAATAGTCAGAATCTTTTGATTTTCGTAGGTTTTTCTGGAAGACTGTGAGTAGGGGAGTTTTCACACTGTCATTGCGTCTTTTTGTTGGTGCTTGCAGTTTGATGTTAATGCAAATATTAAAATGTTAAAGGTACCATAGGAAGTTTCTTAGCTTAGAAACGTGGTCACTTTATTTTATATCTTAAAATAGAAACATATTATCTTAACCACATATAATTTAATTTCAAACTATTCATGTCAGCCATCTGTTAAATCAGTCGTTTGTCAGAAGCGTGGGCTCAATCTTTTTGGTTCTAATATTGCTTACACTTTTAATTCCTATCAGATATGTGGTTACATTAAAAATAGGAATCTCAATTCTGATTGGCTCAACAGCATTACATTTAAAGCCTAACATCATACCAGTAGAATACATTGAAGAGAATGTAGCTTTTTTCACTAAACAAGCAGTTCCACCTCACTTTGGTTCAAAGTGGTTGAATCTTGGAGTATAAAAGCAATAATTTATTAATCAATGTTATTTATAATAACTAATTAGAAACTAGTTAAATTTACCTAGTCTGGTTGATGGTTATGATGATGATTAGTAGGAAAATAACTACAGAAGCATCTTCTGTTTATGCATAGTAGATTTCGTGCGTGGTGGTTTTAGATGAATTTGCCTATCCAGTCCCCCCACCCCTTTTAAAAAAAATACTTCCTAAGAGAATAAATTAAAAAGTATGTTGTCTTTCATTAAGAACCAAAGTCAACCTTTGTTTAAAAGCATATAAATAAATTGTAAAGGTATGAAAGGTAAGTATTGTTATCCATGTATATATTGGGTTACCTTTGCTAATACAATTGAGGACAGTCCGAAATAAGTCAAAGGCAGTATTACTGGGCAGTGCTTTCAGGATTGAATTTTAAAATTGTGCAGTTGTTTCTAGTTTTTCTACTTCTCTTTCTCCTCCAAAGCAAAGCTTTGGTGATGATATTGTTATTTTTTTAAACAATAAAAGTATCCAGAGCTGCTGCTGTTTGCATTTCCTGGTGTAGGATTCAAGGTTGATAGTTTATGTTAAAAGCTTTTAAAGAGACACCAACCTGTGATACTCCAAGCAGTTTCATGTTGAAGAATGGCCATTAAAAGATGGAAGAAATGCAGTCTTAATTTCTTACATAAGGAGTTACTTATTCCTATTGCTATTATACATGATGTGGTGGGTTTAAAAAAAAAAACCAAACACAAAAAACCCAACACAAACATCAGCAACAAAACTAAGTCCTTTTTCCAAATCCTCTGCAAGAACCTAATGCAGAAAAAAAAATTTGGAAAATAATGGTACTTATTTATGGACTTTAGTAAGTTTTCATTGGGTTCACACTGTGATCTCTTGTTTTATGTGGAATTAAAGCTTACTGAGAGTACTGCATTTTATAGTTTTAAACAGCTATTTCTTCACAAGCTATTTCTCAAAAGAGGGAGGGCGTTTGGGATGCTGATGGAATGTCATTGACTCACTAAGAAATCTTAAATATTTATTAAACCATTTTACTTCCATCTTTTAATAATAACCAAATGTACATTAGCAGTAGGATCTTCTGGTAAATATACTACTGCTCAAAAATAGAAAATACTCTAGGACGTGTTAGGAAAGTTATCTTGGGAAAATTCCCTCTGAAAAGTTCCTTTGTTTTAGGGACACATTGCATACTGAAACAATGAAATGCAGATTCTTTAAAACCTGTTCTATAGTGCTGCATAAAAGTAACAATATTGTAATGTATAAGACACTGTACTTCAGGGATAGCGGTTCCTTTGCCATTGCCAAGTGAAGCCTAGATTGTAATTCAGTTTCATGGTATTTGAACTATTGTTTAGCTTTATATAGTTATAGTTATAAAAGCTTTCCCATTCTGAATTATGTGCATACAGTATCCATTAATTCTCTGAAAGGCAAGACAGATCAGATTTGACCTAGGAAAAAAGAATAATTCACTTAAAATTGACAACCATGGAATGCAAACTGTAACAGTTCTGATATTTATATGAGGAAGGCCTGGTTTCATTCTTTCAGGATTTTTTTCCTCTGGAGTTACAAGTTCTCAGATAAGTCTGCTATTTTCCTATGCTTTTGGTATATCACTTTATATTTTGACCTGGATAGATTCATACAAGATTTTTTTTTGTTGCAAGAGCATGTAAAGAAACCACTATTCCATGGTAACTTCTTTTATGTGAGCTGAAAACATTCTTGTGCTGAAATGAAGCTGTGAGGAGCTGAGCGAACACTTTGGGGAACAGAAGATCAGATCGTAATTTTTCTTTGTAGTTGAGAGGTCCCTTAATGTTTGATGAAACTTTCTTGTGTCTATATTTATATACCCAGATTTTTTTTTTACTGTAGTTGGTATAAGGCAAGTTTTTGTAGTTATATGAAGGGTTCAGCATGGGTCTTTTTCCCAAGGCACTTAATATCACTTCATCTTGAGCCACTGTGAGTTGCTTCAATTACTACAGCATCTCTTCTGTAGTAGGGTAAGGGCCCAGGGAGTTAGAATGGTAACACCACTGAAGGCAAGCTTTGTGGAGGTAGTAAATTTATTTTATCTTTGTAGAGGATAATTATTTATTTTTTTTTTAATTAAACCTGTGAGTTAATGCATTTGCAATATTTTTTTTCTCCTTGTTTAAAACATGCATTCAGTGATACAGTTTTTTAAAACAATTGCTATTTACACGTACAGTAGTCAAGTAGATTCAATACTTCAAGAAATTATTCTCATTGATTTAAATCAAGTAAGCACGATAACCATTTTGGGTGGGGGTGATTAGAGGATCAGGATTTGGTCTGCAGCATCTTCACAGTCTTGTTAAGTTAGCTCATGTAGACTTCTATCCCAGGACTGACAAGAGTCCATCCGAATAAACCATCAATAAAATGAAATGATTAAGTTTGTACAATTTATAGTCATCTCCAGTGTTGCTGTAAAGCATGAAACTTCTTTTTTAAGAAGCATTATACATACTTGCTTTCTTAAAAGCAAGATAACGTGTTACATTTAACATGAGATTTTTTGTTGATCTCTCCTGTCCTACCACAGTGACTTTTCATCACATGTCTTCTTTTTATTCAGCTTTCAACCATCTTTTGAAGTTCTGAATGGTATAGGATTGCACTTATCATTCACAGATTTACTTGAACAATGGAATAAATAGTTTTTTCTGTTTTACTTCAAAGAATTGCCAAGAAAATGCTTTTAGAAGAAATCAAAGCCAATCTTTCCTCTGATGAGGATGCATCTTCAGATGATGAATCGGATGAAGGGAAAAAGAAAACTGGAAAGCAAAATGAAAACACGGCAGATGATGGTGAGCACCAAAAAGTGTCTGGGAAAAAGTGGTGCTGTAGCCCCTGTCATAGTTTCAAAGGTCACTTGGGAAAATGATAATTAATAAAGTTTCTTCAGCTTTCAACAGAAAAAGTCATTGGTGTTGGTAGGTAGTTGCTAGATAGAGGCCAATGTATGTGATCCTGAGGATTATCTCTTTTACTCTTTTGCTAAATAGTTATTTTTTTTAAACAATTCAGAAGTTCTAGGTATTTGTGAGGAATAATGTGTACAGGACAGTAAGACGTGCAAATGCATGGGAGAGACTTGACTAACGTGGGCAGTCATTGGAACTAACCTTCCAAGTGTTCAGGCTGCATAAAATACATAAAATTTGAGGGAACAATGCTGTGCTGGAAAAGCACAGAATTTAGCCTAAATTAATTCAGATTTTAATTCTTGCCACATCTAAGTATGAAAAAGATGACCACTGTGCATGTTGTACTGCCTCTTATCTCTGACAGAAGAGAATGAAAAGGAAGATAATTCTGAATCGGATTCAGAGGAACAAGAAGAAGAAGAAGAAGGAGAATCAAAAAAACCAAGATACAGACACAGGCTGCTGAGGCACAAGCTGACAGTGAGTGATGGAGAGTCTGGTGAAGAAAAGAAGGTGAAACCGAAAGAGAAAAAAGAAGGCAAACGCAGAAATAGAAGGAAAGGTACATCATCCAAACATGTTTTATTGCAAAAAGTATCCACTTCTATAGAATGAGTCCAAAGCATGTCAGAATGGAGATCTGAAACTCTCCAATTTTAAAATCTCTTTACAAACTTTCCTGTATATTAAATCCAGCAAGCCCTGTATGTGAATTCAATATGTGAAAAGCAGTCTCCCCTTTTCTGTAATTTTTCGCTTTAAGTTGGACTGTTAGTGGGCCCTCCTGCATCAGAAATTTCTCCATCCTAGGATTTAAATGTTGCAAGCTTTAGTTGAACACCAGATGGCACTGCAAAATGATGCTTGACTTGGGTTTTTCATTTTCATTGTTGCATGCAAGAACAAAGGAGCTGTCAGGCCTCTGCATTTAATCATTTTGAGCAGAGGAGGAGAGCAGTGCTGAGAAGTGCCTGCTGCTGCCCTGGTCCATTGGTAGAGTTTTGTGGCCAGTGGCAGCGAGGGTGCACAGTGATTTCTTGTTATTTGTGTTGCATTAATGCTGGCCACCTTTTGTGGTGTTCCCCACACTGAAAGGTACAATGTGAATTGTTTATCTTTTTCCTTCATGAAAATGGTCGTTTTTATCTGACTGTGTCTTTGTGCTTTTCCTCCCTGATGGAATTATAACTCTACCAGCAACATTTCTTTCAAGAAAAGTAATTGTAAATTACAGTGGCAATGTGCAAATAAGATGCAGCCAGACTAATTCTCAGGGTTCCTCAAGTGACTTTTAAGTTCCCTAGTCTCAAGCAGAACAGTATCCTTTATTTCAGCTCTCCATTTTTTAGCCCTATGTTATTAATATTACATTTCCCTATGTATGTAAAACAACACTTGTTTTTTGTCTTGTTATTCATAAAGTGGTTATGCTTTCCACTGTGTTCAAGGTCAGACTGAAATTATAAGGGTGCTGAACAGCATGCTGGTCTTAGCTACTTATAAATGCCAGTCATATCTCTCCAAAATAGTTCTGGAAGTATTACTTCATGAGGCTAGCTTCAGTGTATTTTTAATTGTCTTTTGAGTTAAACTTGCATTACCTTAAGAAACCTCAAGCCGTAAATGCAGTAATACAGTTGCATATGTTGTTAGTAATTAAGAGTGTGAATTGTGAAATATCATTCATCCAAAACATTTGAAACAAAAGCTTCTGTTTAACTAAAAATTGTCTTTTGTTTTCTGAAGTTCTGCACTGTTCTCCATTTTGTTCCCTCCTCCTCACCCACTGTCTTTGAAACGTGATGCTTCCTAGTATAATGCTTTCTGTCATTTGCTTGTAAATTATATTTAGATGTATTCTCCATAAAGACCTCAGGTCTTGTTGGTGCAATAAGCCAACTGTCGGGACTCAGCCAGTACTCAAACGCTAAGCTTTTCTACTCTGTACCTCCTACATTCCCATTGCTTCTTACTAGTATGTTTAATGGGTTTGATACTGTCTGAAACAGACTTCTACAGTATTTATTGATCTTAAACAGTTTGTACAATTACAAGATATTTAATGTTGCTAACTTTGCAATAATATTCATCATGAAATCATACTTTATTCCTAAAGTGAGCAGCGATGATTCAAATGACTCCGAGTTTCATGAATCTGCAGTTAGTGAAGAAGTCAGTGAGTCTGAAGATGACCAACGTCCAAGAACAAGGTATAAATAGAATTTAGCTGTGCTTATCTTGTGTTTGGGCTTTGGATTTTACTAATGCAATTTAGACACTTTGATGGTGAACGTTAAAAACTTTTGGTCAGTCCTTAAAACATTTTATGATACTTGTGTTCAGTATCTCCTGATTAACTTCGCAGCCAAGGTGAGAATTCTGACTTTATACCACAGTATGTGGTACACAGCAATTTGATGAGCCAGTGTAAATAATAATAATAATTTAAAAAAAGTTAACCAAAAATGGTTAACCAAACCATATTTTTATGCCAGATATGTCAATGTCAATTGAGGAGGGGTGGATTGCAGTAGAAAACTAATATTTAACAATTCTGAGATTCTTCAGGGTTGTCTGGAATAGACTGTTGCTGTGTGCATCCACTGAGTTGCGGGGAAGGAAGGAATTTGGAAATAAACTCCTGATTGCACAAAAGGAATATATATTCTATTAGTTAGAAATGTAGTTCCTGTACTTTTCAATAACTGTTTTTCTCTGAGGCAATTAATTATTACTGTTAATGGGCAATACTGCCTTTGCTTATTTATTATAGATCTGCCAAGAAGGCTGAGGTGGAAGAAAACCAACGCAGTTACAAACAGAAAAAGAAAAGAAGACGTATAAAAGTTCAAGAGGATTCTTCAAGTGAGAACAACAATAAGGTACTGTATTGTGTTTTGGATTAATAAACAGGAAAAGGAGTTCCTGTCTCTTCTGCCAACTGCTTAGGGACTGGTGTGTCTCAAACAGCTCCATACAAAGTGCAGTTAAAAATCCTAAGTTTTCTCAAGGTTAATTCAGAGCTAAAATTTGTAAAATGACAGCATTATGGAGAAAAAACCTTGCATTTAACTGAAGTTGTTACCTGTCTAGATCTTGATAAAGATGTGTGATATCTTCTAAGTAAATGGAATTTTTGAACTAAATGTACACGACCCAAATAGTGGATTAAGGCTTTCCTAGTATTATGCTTTCTTTTTTGTGGTGGAGTAGGTGATAGCTGATTTGATCTAGCGCCACTAGAACAGAAAAACAGTTCTTTGTTACTAGTCATTGGTTACTATCAAATGATAACAGTATCTTCGGTACTGCCTTCCCACAGCTGGGCTTGTCTTTAATAGCTTAGAATTCATTACAGTTAATGTGCCACTTCTTTTGCCATGCTGCCTAACTTTATTTTTAAAGAAGCATATTTTCCTTTATGAGCTAAAGTCCACCTGCATATATAGAAATCTTTTGGAGCTTGTCTGAAAATGAAGGACTTGATGGTCTGTGCTATAGCCTTCTTGCTAATACTTAATTTATTTAATTTCTAATAGAGTAATTCTGAGGATGAGGACAATGATGATTCAAAATCTCCTGGAAAAGGCAGGAAGAAAATAAGGAAAATTATCAAAGATGATAAACTTAGAACGGAAACACAAAATGCACTTAAAGAAGAAGAAGAAAGAAGAAAACGTATAGCAGAAAGAGAACGGGAGAGAGAGAAATTGAGAGAGGTATGTTCTGTTTTCTTTGTGAAAGGCTAGGGAGTTGAGTTGTTGATGATGATAAAGATGACATATTTCTATCTCAATTCAATTTGATATGTAGTTTTAAAAGTACTTATATGTAGCCTTGTAAGCCACAAGCTTTATTTGTAGTTTCCTGCAGGTTAACCCTGCTAAGTTTTACTTATGGCTACTGAGATCTTCAGACAGCCATTTCAATTGCCTGCTCTTTACTTTCCATGGGGGAAAGCACTCTTCCACAGCAAGTTGTGGTGGATCATAAAGAACTTAATGTGTCTCTTTACTAAATAAATTATGACTTGCAGTTCTGCTAGAGCTAGTGTCTGTCAAATGCTTGGCATTATTAATGTGTGAAGTATTCCTGTGATGCCCTGTTTTTCCTTATAGGTGATAGAGATAGAAGATGCTTCACCTCTGAAATGTCCCATTACAACTAAGCTGGTTTTAGATGAAGATGAGGAAACCAAAGAACCATTAGTGCAGGTTCACAGGAGTATCGTTACCAGATTGAAGCCACACCAAGTAGATGGTAANACTCACTTTTTACAGTTTTCAGTGAATATTTAAAAATCTCCTAGTATTTTCCTGGCTTTCTCAACTGATTGTTTTTTTCTTTTTTTTCCTGATACCTGGCATGACTGCAAATCAGGCCAATTTCTTTCCACAGTCTGTTTCTAGCGAAGAAGGATGAAAGGGAGAATAACCAATCATTATTTTCTTCACAGCTCATTCTATTATTTTGAATTTTCCTCAAAGTTCATAATCTACAGCCTTGCCATTTTGGTAAAAAACTTCTGGACTTGCTTCAACTCTTAAAGGGAGGTGCCCTGAACCAGTCACAGTGGTTAGGCTGAAGCCTCATCTGTGCTGACTATAGCAAAGTAGAATACAATTCCCCGATGAATGAAAATCACCCAGCTAGACCCTCATGTTGTTACTGTATTTTGATGTGTAGCATATATTTTCTTTGCTTTGCCAGTTCTCACAACTCTTACTTGATTTCTTTTTTCCTTAAACCTAGAACATCACATCTGATCTGTCTTGGCAGAAGTTCTAGTTGGTTTCAGATAATTTTGCTACTTCACCTAGATCATCTAACTCTTTTCATTAAGTCCTTGCTGCTTTTTGTTCTGTCTCCTCTTTTTCTCCCTGTTCCCAAGATCACAGTCATCTACAGTCCACACAGTAATATTTTCTAGTGCAGGTGCTACATCTTCAGTGAAAACTGTGAATATAATCAAGGTCAAGACAAGAATCATTGCACATGCAACACACTGGACAGAAATCGATCAATAATTATCCAGGACATTGCTTTTCTATGAGTTATCATGGTCTTAGAGTGATCACAACTATCTCTTATCAGGTGAACTTTAATAAAATGAATGTTTAATAAGGAAATTTTCAATAATTTTCTTCAGGTGTTCAGTTCATGTGGGATTGCTGTTGTGAATCTGTAAAAAAAACAAAGACATCTCCCGGTTCTGGATGCATTCTTGCTCACTGTATGGGTCTGGGGAAAACGTTACAGGTAAGAAACAAAAGTTGTCTTGTTTCCTGGTGTGTAGCTTGCTCTCAAAAGTTGATGTAGCAAAAGCCAATTTTAATGACCATCAGAACACAGTGGAATCGTTTCCTAGGCTGTGACTCAATGAGGGTTGCTGGAAGAATACGTTTGGTAAAGAGGTCTTGAGAAAGAAGTTGTATTTCATAGTAACAGTTCTGAAAGTTCTGGTACACACTTGTGCTTTTTCTGGTTTTAAAATACTAAAATTAGATTAGGTAATCATTGATATTCATGTGAAAAGGTTACATTTAATTGTAGGTGATGTGTAGCTCCTTTGTAACTCAGGACAAAATACAGCTAGTAGTAGACAGGCTTCTGGAGCCTATGCTTCTAAGACAGTTTAATAATCTTAAGCATGTCATGTTTTTTACTGTCTTCCTCATTCATGTGTTGCTCCTAAAATCATTTAGTTGTCTCAGGGGTGTTTTGGTTTATTTCTTACACTGATAAAGTAGAAGTTTATCGGGGCTTTTTGTTTGTTTTGTTGGGTTTTCCTGGTTTTGTTTATTTTTTAATGCCAGACTTCTAGTGTCTGAAGTCAGATGCTTTGTGTTTTAATAGAAACAGTGTTTTGCTACAACTTAAACTCTTCTGGGTTGAAGGACAGGGGGCATTTGTTTTCTATTTCAGAAATAGATCGTGTGTACATTTGTATTTTTGAGTCTTTGTGCATCACAAACAGAGACCAAGACCAGAAACTTTCATTGCCTTGACAGTCAACTGTAGGGCATACTTTCAACCAGTTTTTCACTACTTTGTTTCTTTTCCTTGGCTTTACAATTCTTTGCTTCCCGAGATCTTCAGATTCAAGCTTCCATGGTCACTTCGGTGCATGTTCCTTCTCCTTTGCACTGCTGAAGACTGCTTTGTAAAAATCTTTAAAACAGAACGTTGTAGCATTTCCATATTTCATGCTGTGATACAAGTGGCTCTTCTGCCGTTTTAAAAGTTGCACAGTGAGCAACTTACTGTTCTGTTAGTCTTTAAAGTCTGAAGCTCAATCCCCATCTTAAAATGTTTCTTCTGAAACTGACCACCCAAGCGGTTCCCCTAAAACAATGCAACGAACTTTTTTTGTCAGGCCTCTTCTAATCGTTGCAGGCCTTAGGAGAAGCCTGTGCCCTCAAACCTGCAACAGAGGTAAAAGATGAAAAACAGTTTTCTTGAATTCTCTGCATCTCAGTATTGATGCCAGCACCTTCTCAGGGTAGTCAGGAGTGTTGAATTCCTCCAGTGTTTCCTTGGAATTCAAGTCTTCATAAATTGTAGTTTTGCGTTTAGCCAGATGTAGCATCTCCAGA
This sequence comes from Jacana jacana, assembly GCA_013400555.1. Classification (NCBI taxonomy): domain Eukaryota; kingdom Metazoa; phylum Chordata; class Aves; order Charadriiformes; family Jacanidae; genus Jacana; species Jacana jacana. Next base: position 24,134 of record VZTM01008134.1, read on the forward strand.
AGTCCTGTGACTGAAGAGC
>VZTM01008138.1:0-26378 GCA_013400555.1 Jacana jacana
GTTTGGTCATCTTGATCTGTATGGACAGTTCCTGCGCTCAGATCCTTTTCCTTCCACCACATCCATTTTCTCCCTCTAATTCTGACTCCTGAGGTGCTCACTCCCTCAAAAAGAACAGCTGGGTCGAATCCCAGGAGGATAAGTCTGTTGGTTTTACATCCCCTTTGTTTTGCTTCCAGGATGCAATGCAGAGCTAGGCATAGCATGTACACTGTGGTATTCTGCTGTAGGACCAGGTACAGCTGTAAAGCTGTTTTCCAAACAGTTGCTTTTGATATTTATTTGTTTCTTTCTGGCTGCTGGAAGAAGCAGAGCATAGTTTTATGGACTGTCCAGAATTTGTTCATTGGAAGAAAAAATATAAAATATTACCAGCAAGGGAAATAGGCAGACAAAAGATTTCACTACCTTTATCCTTGTGTTCCTTCCCAACAGCAGTGACAGTTGAGACAGGCAAAGAGAAATGCTTTGTTTGCTTAATATGATATGTCAGAGAAATACTTTTTTTTTAATATAGTCAGAGAAATTATTATATGTCAGAGAAATACTTTTTTTTTATTAGTTTTGCAATTTTTTTTTGTGGTAGAAAGAAGATAGCAAATCATTGAAAATTTTTCACCATTTGGGAAACTTCCAATCAAGAAGACTTTACCAATAAAACTAGTGTATTCTCCATCCTAGCTAAAAGAATAGCATTTGACTCTTTGAAAGAATACTAAAAACACCAGTTCCATTCATAATATTCAAGAAATATGAGAAAACTGGCACCAAACTGAACCACTGGGGGTTCTAATGTAGAATTGTATCACTTTGTTTAATGGAACACGTAGTAAGACTGATAACTTCAATTACAGAAAAACTTAGACTTTTAAGTAGAATTGTTCCAGTGTCTTTGGAGTTAAATGACTGTATCTCCTAAAGGCTTTTCTCACAAATGTTATACCTTATGTGCCTGATGTGACCAGTCAAAGAGCTGCTTATTGATCCAGAAGCCTCATTACAACTTGTACAATGTGAACTTAGCATCACCGGTCATGCCATTAGTGTAATTATCTTATTTCATTAGTGATAATGCCATTTTGCATTACAGTATATTGGCTCACTTAAAAAGTAATAAAGATTTGCAATCAGGGGATGTATTTGTTAACTTCAGAGCACGCCTCTGAACTTGTCTTTGGTTATGCTAAATGCCAGGATCTGCCCTGTGCAGCAATACTGGAGTTCATGTGGTTCTGGAGATGGCCTACACACCTGATGGTACAATGCTATTTTAAAAAGCATAAGATACTGATGGCTACACCTGGATTCCTGGAGGTCAGGAAAGACAACTGTGTCTCTGAGTTTTGGACCCTAAAAGGTAGTTTATTTCTCATAAATATGCCATTAGCTAGAGGCCAGAACCCACTGAGGAGGTAATTTGCTCCTGAAATTATGGTTTTGTATAAGAATCCGACCTTTCACATTGTGATTGTTCCATTTCAAAGCAAATAAATGGCTGTTGAGCAGGATGCAAACACTGGTAGGTGAAATGCCAAAAAGTTAACATATGTGAACATCTTCCACAAGGATTTTCCCTTCTCCTTCCTTTCCCTCACTGACTTCAAATAGAGCAAAATGGAAATTCCTGTGGAGACTGGCAATGCTGATCATCTGCTTGGCTGCAGAAGTGTTACCTTGAGGCTCTGCCTGAGGTGTTTTATTGCAGGGCAGTAGAAGTGGTGTCTGTGTCCTGAATAATTGTTAATCTTAGTAGGTAACCCACATTTCCAGTCAAGTGGAAGCTGCTAGGTATTTTTCACTCCTCTTTCACCTCCTTGTTCTCCCATCTGTGAGTTCAGCAATGAATCAAGCTCTTGGATGGCTCCATCTCTTGTACCTTTGCTCTCCAAGCTTTTTGCCAATAAACAGAACATGCTCTTACAGGTGAGGCTTTTGTCATGGGAGACCTGCAGCACTTGGGTTTTCAATCACAGATCACAAAGCCAAGTCAGGTTTGGCACTGGGACTGTTAAATATGTGAATAGATCAAATATTTTTTCATACGTTTGATTTGCCCTTGTGCATTTTAAAACTGGACAGACTGATCAGTGTTTTTCAGCCAAGCAAAAACTAAAGTATTTGTAGACTAAATTGGAAAACTGTTCTCAAGAAAAGCAGAAATCTAGGATGACAAGTGAAAACATATGCTATCACTCTCTTAGTCTTGCTGTCTGTTATGATAGCATCTCAGCACCTTCTCCGCCATCAATGAAAATCGACTTCTCTTAACTTTGCCTCAGAGAAAAATTCTTTCAGAGCAAAAGTCTTCCAGAGTGGGCAAAACCTTGGTCTGCTTTTGCAGTTACACACTTGTGGTCTCTATTTTTATTTCTTCTGACTAGTTAGTATTAATGGAATCTGCTGCCTTAGCTCTTTACATTTTCTCTTAGTCTTTATGAGAACATGAATAAACTAACATTTCAGATTATTTATTTCTGACCAGCCCTTGGAAATACACTGACACCAGTGTATTCTTTTCTTTCACTGGGCTTTTGTTCACCAAGGATTGCCATTAAAACCACAGTTAGTAGACTGAGGTATCTCAGTTTGCTAGTTTGGTCAGTCTCAAGCATTTGGCATGGTGTATAAAGGATTTAAAAATTGCCATCTCCAGTGTCCGCATTGAATTCTGTCTTGTCCAGTGTCCAAGACTGCTAAAACCAGGTCTTTCAGAATCAAATGTAAGTAGCTTCATGATATATAATTAGTAAGCCATACACAATTGTGAAGCCAGCCTGACTCTGGAACAGTATTTAATGGTTGAATAACATTTGAAAGGTGCTTTTCACCCTAATAGAACTATGAATCATTTCTGTAGTCACAGAAACATTGAATTCTACTCTTTGCCCTCAATACTCTTGCCACTATGATAGACAAGTACAAATCTTGTACATAAGAAAGAAACTGAGAAGCTCAGAAGTGGAAAATAATTTATTAAAATTAATATGTAAAAATGCTTTAAACACTCACATAACTTGAACAGGAATGACTTGGGAACTAGTGTTCACAAGGAATCTTTAAACATTTCACAGCAACTTAAATTCTCCAAATCAATGGGCATCATTATCCTACTTTAAGACCATAGATGCCAGTGATGAATCTCCTTTAGCAGTTGTTAGTACAGGCCTTAAATATAAACAGATGTTGTTCTCTCCTGGCAGATGGATGCAGTAAATACATGTTCTAACTCCTTGACTCTGGGACACAAGTCAAGAAGCATGCAAAATATTTGCAGTGTAACATAAAATAGGAAATTTGAACATCCAAATCTTTTTACTTATCCAAAATTGTCACTTTATCATGTTCTTGTTATACAAAGAAATTATCTTCTCTGTGATAACACATAGGATAAACACCAGAAATCACCATGCTTTTGACACATATACACAAACACACTCAAAGATGGTCTCAGTTCTGCAGAGACAGTCGATCATTTCATTCTGTAAGTCTAGACAGTACCAGAGCACTACCAAACACTCTGTCAGAAACAATCTCACATAGTCAAAGTGATGGATTAGCAGATTACACCACTCTCTTCCAATGCTGTGATTTTATGCATTGTGTATTGTGGTTTTTGATTTGATGTTATGAAAGACGGATTTCATAAATGCCTTGTTTGGGCGTATTTATTTTTTCACTATATTTCTAGCTGGAACAAGGATGACAATTTCTTTGTAGCACATGTGAAGATAACACTATTGGGGGTAATTAACAGTTTGATATATATGCAAAGTGTCTAATTTTGGGGGGGGGAAACAGATGCTCATTTCAAGATCAATCTCAGGTATCGAGAGTATGAATTACTACTTTCTAATCTCCTCAGTCATGCCCCTAGACTGTAAAACCAAAGGCTTTATTGTAGAATTACTCCTAGAGAACCATCTAATAAATATCTGATCTTTGAAATGGATACAAACTCACCATATCCTTGGGAGCAGCAGGTAAAGGTCACACAGTGAAATTGCTTGCTAGTACACACAATCAGACATGATGGCTATTGCTAATTTAAAGATATTTGTAATGACCATAATAATCTTACAAAAACATCAAAACTGTGTAAAATATTATGGTTAGAATCCGGTCAGGAACTTATTGCAGGTAACCTTGATCTAATTAATGGCAGATATTACAAGAGGATGATATAATTCTGTAGGTACTTTCCTTAAAGAAACTACTGCATTTTTGCCTCTAGGATTCTACTGCATTCAGAGTCAGGCTCCCCCAGAAAAAGATGCAAAGCAAGAACCTTCCCCTGATACTTTGGTGCTCGGAGGAGCCCTTCCCTCTGGGGAAGACAGTGATCTGTTGTGAATATTTCAGTAAGTATCTTGCAAAGGTGTTGTTGTACTGTGTGCTGTGGACACCTACACCAACATGCAGCTGATGCTTTGTAAATCGACAACGTGGCTCTCTGGAGCTGGCATAAAACTTCTCAGTGAAGGCAAAGATGAATTTTGCTGTTACAAGGCTGATAATACAGACCTGGCCAGAAGAGCCAGGCTTGCTTTTCCCATTGTCACTCCAAGAACATGACATGCCTCAGGGGGCTGAGACTGAGAAATACCACCCCAAATGTCACACAAGGTGTAGATAATACTTCTTCAGGCACTCTCACAGGGGTATTAGCCGCCTGGCACCTCTGCCTCCTGACATGTGTGGTGGGGAGAGGGGATCATGCTGCCAGGCTATGCCAGTCCTCTTTGCCAGAATACTTTCCTTGAAAATCCAGGGAGCGGAGATGTGCTCTTCTGTTTTATAAAAATCCATTCAAAAGCAATGGCAGGAATTTTCCAGTGCATTACTACAACTATAGCTGAAATTGCCTCACTAGTGCTTAGTTCCCCTTCCTTTACAGATTATCCAATGGCTGAGAAGAGGGTATTACTGGGAGAAAAGGGTTCACCTGCCTAAATGCTCATGATGTCTATTATTGCTCATTAGGTCTTTCCTCTAAGACTTGATTAACAGAAACTACAATAATAGGGAAAAAAAAGAAGAAAAGAAAAAATTTAAAAAAGAGGAGACTCTAAGAGATAAAACAATAACCCAAAGCACATGCAGGAAACATGTCAGAAGACTTTGATGTCCTGCTGCAGGGAAGCAGGGTCTGTTTAGACAGACAGTGCACTAGGGAGAGTAGGAAGTTTCCTTCTGAGTATCTCTGTCTTGTAGGAGAATTATCTAAAATCTGTGTAAATAGCAAAAGGAGGGGACACGGTGGAAAGGGCAAAGTGGGGCAAGACAACTAAAACAAAGGGCCAGATGAAAAAGTAATCATTAGCTCACACTTGAAGGAGATCTGTGGGAGTGCTCTGCCCCTGAACAGAAAGTCCACCATGACTCTCTTTTTTTTGTCCAAGGTTTCCAAAGGATTTCTGAGCAAACAACCACGGGTAGTTCGACATCCTAATTATAGCCTGCTCACCATCCATTTCTGAAGTGTTGCTGAGTTCCCTGGCACAACAGCTGTTTGAGCATACTTCCCAGAAGTCTTGGGCTCCCTGCCATGGTAATGCACTTGATTTGTGTCCGGCTTTTACCAGGGGATCTAGGGGAGACTTGGTTGTGCAGTTGATGATGTTTTTTATCCTTCAGACCCAGGAGCTGAGAGTGGCCTTCATCCTGTTTGTTCCTGTAGGTGTCTGAGCAAAATCCCTGAAGACAGGCGCTCCCTGGAGTGCTCTCTGAGGAAGTCAGCTCTGCCTCCATGCAAGATGATGAGCTGTATTCTTCCTCGTGGTAGCTCACTTGACAAAGCACTGGACTTGCTAAAACAGACTTATTTTTTATTAGGTTATGGGAGGGTTTAAAGCTGCTAAGCACAAACTACGTTGGTGTTGGGTTTGGGGTTTTTTTTGGTTTGTTTTGAATTTTTTTTAAAGAAAGAAGTAGAAACACAGGGCCAAAATGCCTCACAGCTGCCTGGGGTGTAAGTGCTGGCCTTAGTCCATGGAGCAAAGAAGACACACTATCAGCAGAGGGATTAAGAACAGTGAGTTTTGGCCCTATGTACAACACAGCCCCTATGTCTTCTGCATGCCACAGAGCCAACCTGCTGAAAAGGTTTACTGCCCAGATGAAGCTAAGGCAGGCTTTCCCCTTTTTTTTTTTTTTTGTATATGGAGTGGCCCTTCCACTGTGTTTCCACTGTGTCAAGACTATTTGTTTCTAGGAGGCATGGAAACATGTTCGACAAATAGTGCAGGCAAATCACAAAGCTTGAAACTTTCTTGGCTGGAAGCTTCAGAGAGGGAGTGTAACTGATTATAGTTTCTTCTGTATTCTGAGAAGGCTCAACAATCTTTAATCCAGCTTCATAAATACAAGCTGATCATTACTTGCCAGTAAATAAAATTGATTTTAAAGTTGTGACTATCAGGCTTGTAGTGTCCGTAGCTGATTTATGAACACAGCATGGGGTAAATGCTTCACTGCAAAGGATGTGCATAGAATAAGTATCTAAAATGTGAATGAACTGTGATTGCAAAGTGCCATCAACCTCAAGGCTAAGTGCTCTTTTGAGTTAAGTACCATTCAATTGTTTGCTTCTGCACTCCACAAGTGGAGGCGGAAACTGCACTGATGGTGCAAGAATCAAAAAGCAGATAGAACCTCTTGGTAATGGTTGGCAAATGAGCTCAAAAAAAAGAACTGGTCTCAACAAGCAGTCAAAAGCCGAGAGGCAAGGAGGTTCAAATTCATGTTTTACTTTCTCAGAAATGGAAACCAGTAATATCTGCAACAGAAAGCACAGGATGTGGGGGTTGGTGGCCAGATTTTCAAAAGTCACAGCTAAACTTGGATACCTTGGGAATATCTAACAGCCTGCTTTGGAGAAGGGAAATATTAAATACTGGGTGGAAAATCAAACCCAAGATAAGTCATCCAAACCTGGATACATATCCAGTGAAATTACAGCACAGCTGGCAACAGCATTTGGAATATCTCCAATATCTTTATCTCCAATCCTACCCAAATATCTGCTGCAGGGTGTGGTATACAGAGGGACTTTTCCACAGAACTGTCACCATGGGAGATTCAGTCTGATCACGGAAGATGCTACAATAGGGAAATAAAATTTTGGTATGCTAGATTCTTATCTTTGGAAAGGATAAAACTTTCCCCAACTTCTTTGGCTTAACACACAGAGAGGAAAAGTTTAAGTCTGAATAAACCTCAATAATTAACTCTGAGCCTTTAATTAAATGCTGAATGTGTATATTAGAGACACCATCTCTGAATGGCTATAGAAAGACAGATGAGACCAGCTGATCTCAGTAACCTGAATGTGTAGCCTGTGGACAAACCTAGGAAATGAACAAGAGAAATGCTAAAGGACAGCAATTGTATGAAAAGGGCAAGAAGGAGGACCCGGGTAACTATACACCAGTCAGCCTCACCTCTGTTCCTGGGAAGGTAATGGAAAAACTTATCCTTGGTGTTGTCTCTAGGCATATCAAGGATAAGAAGGTCATAAGAGGCAGTCAACATGGCTTCACCAAGGGAAAGTCATGCTTAACCAACCTGATTGCCTTTTATGAAGATGTAACTAGGTGGATAGATGATGGTAAAGCAGTGGATGTGGTGTACCTTGACTTCAGCAAAGCATTTGACACCGTCTCCCACAGCATCCTTGTAGCTAAACTGAGGAAGTGTAGCCTGGATGATAGAGTAGTAAGGTGGATTGTGAACTGGCTGAAGGATAGAAGCCAGAGAGTGGTGGTCAATGGGACAGAATCTACTTGGAGGCCTGTGTCTAGTGGAGTCCCTCAGGGATCGGTACTGGGACTGGTACTGTTCAATATATTCATCAATGACTTGGATGNCCCTGGTGAGACCCTATCTGGAATATTGTGTCCAGTTCTGGGCCCCTCAGTTCAAGAAGGACAGGGAACTGCTTTAGAGAGTCAATGTCCAATGACAGGACAAGGGGCAATGGGTGCAAGCTGGAACAGAGGAGGTTCCACTTAAATAAGAGAAAAAACTTCTTTATGGTGAGGGTGACAGAACACCATGTTTCCTTCTCTGGAGACATTAAAAACTCGCCTGGACGCGTGCCTGTGTGTCCTGATCTAGGTGTTCCTGCTCCGGCAGGGGGATTGGACTAGATGTTATATTCTGTGATTCTGTGATTCTGTGAAAATTAGAATGTACTTTTCTTGAATCATACAGGGATTATGCTACATTGTTTTAAATTATGGTAAATTAAATTATTAACAGGATATTACATTACCAGTGTTGTGTATAGTGACAGCTTTTCAAATGCCCCTGAAGCACCAAGTGTAGGCTGCTGCTGGAGGGAAAGATACCTACAATCACTGGTCTGTTTCAGTATGACTTCTCCTTTCTTGAGTGTATAACTTGAAACATTAATCTAAGATCATATGGCTGAATATCCTTAAAATAAAAATATAATAAAACAGAGGTCAAGTACTATAATCTGAAGGAGGGTGACTGGAAAAAAAACAACTCCCTTTACTGCAGGAATTCCTCTCCATTTTAACATAGGTTGTAGCTTATGTCTAAAAAAACTCCAGTGATGTGAAATCTTTAAAATGTTAGGGGAATGTAACATGGGATGCATTTTAAGGGTATTGGTGGTTGACCTTCGGCATTTACAGAAAATCAATAGTTTTTCTCTGACAAATCAATCTTTCTTTAGTGAACTTTTATTCCCAAGAAGATGTTGAAAACACTATTTTGGTACTTTTCATCAACAGCTGGTCAATACAAATCTTTATCAATGCCCTGTGGCCACCCATCCCAGAAATAACCTAGGTACAAGGCAATTGGAGAAAGTACTGTCCCAAGTCTGACCAGAGTGTTACTCTAATTATATCCCTTGCATTTGTGGAATCATGGTAGTTACATCTCTGTGTGTTTTCTCAGTTCACCTAAGCTAATCTTTCTGAATTGTCAGGTTAGGTCATGTTATTTTGTGCAATCTTACAGGATGACAATGAATCATAGAATGGTTTGGTTTTGAAGGGGCTTAAAGATCATCTATTTTTCATCACCCTGGAGTGGGCAGGGACACCTCCCACTAGATCAAGGTGCTCAAAGCCACATCCAGCCTGGACTTGAACATTTCCAGGGATGGGGCCTCAATAACTTCTCTGGGCAACCTGTTCCAGTGTCCCGCCACATTCAGAGTGAAAAATTTCTTTCTAATATCTAACCTAAGTTTCCTCTCTTTCAGTTTAAAACCACTACTCCTCATCCTATCACTACACTCCCTGACACAGAGTCCCTCTCCATCTCTCCTGTAGGCCTCCTTTAGGTACTGGAAGAGGTTATATGGTCTCCCCAGAGCCTTCTCTTCTCCAGGTTGAACAAACCCAACCCTTCATAGGAGTGGTGCTCCAGCCAACCCAACCCTTCATAGGAGTGGTGCTCCAGCCCTCTGATCATCTTCATGAATTTGCTCCAACAGGTCCATGTCCTTCTTATGTTGGGGGCCCCAGAGCTGGATGAGTACTCGCACCAGGGTCTCACGAGTGCAGGGTAGTTGGGCAAAATCTGCTACCTTGACCTGCTGGCCACGCTTCTTTTGATGCAACCCATGAAGCATTTGGCTTTCTGGGCTATGAGAGTACATGTCCAACTTTTCATCCATCGGTATCCCCAAGTCCTTCTTGGCAGGGCTTCTTTCAAACACTACATTCCCCAGCCTGTATTGATACTGGAGGTTGCCCCAGTTTAGGTGCTGGACCCTGCACTTGGCCTTGTTGAATTACATGAAGTTTTGCTACTTGGGCAAGTAGGAGCAAGCTGAAGCACTGGAGCTGAAGTCAAGGCCAGGAATAGTGAAATATTTGAACATTCCTAAAATTGATTTCTTAGTCTTCAAAATGTAGGAAAAAACCCACCCTTTTGCTGATTTATTTAATCTAATGCACAAGAGAAAAAGATATTTATATCGGAGCGTCAGTCATCCAAGTTCTGAGTCATGTGAGTAGCAATTTATTCATGCTAATTCAGTGAATGCATCAGCTTCAAAAAGATTACTCACATGACTACAGATTTGGAGAATCAGGTCTTATTTATGTAATAGCTTGAAGAGTGAGAAAACGAATAACTGTCTTTTCTAATAGTCTCTTCCTGTATAATTTATTTACATTTTTTATAAACATTGATTAGCACAGATGTTCCTAATAAGATTTTCACATCTGATCTGAATACGTTTTTCTCTTATTTTGCCCTTGAGAAGCTAGAAAAGAGGAAAAAAAGAGTTCTCACTTCTCAATTTCCTTTAAAGAAAAAGAGAGCTTTTATTTATGGTTTGAACAAAAAGAAAAGATATTTGTGGGTAGATCTTGTGCGTGTTCTTTGGCTGAACTACCTTTTAGTCAGAAACAAAGTCATAACTCCAGAAACCAAATCCTAATCAGCACATGTATAGCATTACTATACCAAGTTATTTTCATTATGTATGAGATGGAATAAATATTAATAATAACCCTGGGCAAGAGAGTTGAAAACAATTTAAAAAATCATGGTGTAAGCAAGCCCAGTGACAATGAGCTCATTGTCTAGCCTGAAGTGTCTTTTAAGAAGCCAGCTTAATCAGGAAATGCTAGCAGGCTTTTCCACAAAGAAACAGTCAAAGGACTACTAGTGCAGAACTGCAAATTTGCCTCCTACACAGATACTGATTCACTGGCTCTAGTGACCACATGACAGTGGATCTAGCTTCATTTGTGTACTTACAGAGTTAAAAAATAATTTAAGCATTTAAAAATAACATTCAAATAAATTACTTCTACTTCCTCAGCAGTATTAAGTCACTAATTTGTGGGATTTTTTTTTCCTGCAGACTGTTAATCAGAACCAAGGACAAAGACTCCAGGGAAATTATACCTCTTGAATCTCATTTATAGAAGAGCAGAGAGACAGGCACCTTTTACATTGTAAAAGTCCATTTTCCATGCCTGAAAACTTACCTGGAATCTGACTAGGCTCAAAACATTGAACTGCAACTTAAAGCATTTGTTTCTGAGAAGCAAACAGTGAAACATGCTATAGAAAAATAAAATGCTTTAGGTTGGAAAAGGCATTAAAGGTCATCTAATTCTAAACCCCCTGCCATGAGTACGGGGCCCTTCCACTAGACCAGGTGGCTCAAAAACCCATCCAGCCTGGTCTCAAACACTTCCAGGGATGGGGCCTCCACAGCTTCTCTGGCCAACCTGTTCCAGTGTCTCAGCATCCTCACAGTGAAAAATTTCTTCCTGATATCTAGTTTGAATCTAACTTCTTCCAGTTTGAAGCCATTAACCTTCATCCTATCACTACAAGTCCTTTCAAAAAGTCCCTTTCCAGCTTTCTTGTAGACACCCTCCCGACACTGGAAGGCCACTATAAGGCCTCCCTGGAGCCTTCTCTTCTCCAGACTGAACAGCTCAAACTTTCTCAGCCTGTCTTTGTAGGAGAAGTACTCCAGCCCTCTGATCACTTACGTGGCCCTCCTCTGGACTTGCTCCAACAGGTCCATGTTCTTCTTATGCTGAGGATTCCAAAGCTGGATGCAGTACTGCAGATGTGTGTGTGTCTCATGAGAGTGGAGCAGAGGGGCAGAATCAGCTGCCTTGACCTGCTGGCCACCCTTCTTTTGATGCAGTCCTGGATGCAGTTGGCCTTCTGGGTTGCAAACACGCATTTCTGGCTCATGTTGGCTCATCAGGCAACAACCCCAATGACCACTACATTGTAATGACTACTACTTAGCTTATTATTCTTTTATTGAAAACATCTGCTTAATTGCTAAATATTTGATACACATGAAAACAGTTTTCAATGTAGAGACAGTATAAACCCTGTTTTGGAACAAGCCATTATTTGGTTGTTTTGCTGTTCACTTGGGGGATGAACATCACGTTCTGTCATTCCATATCAAGATTTTAGGGTATTCTGGGAAAGTCTCAAGAACTCTCCCAGTTTTTGCTTGTTTGAGAGTTCTTCAGAGAGTCATTCTTTGCTTATTGGCTTTGAAGGAAACATAGGGCCTGCCTGAGGATGAATATATTGATTTCCTCAGGACAGGCCAACAAAAATATCCTTGCATCTGAGGCTAAGTGATATGTCCTGAGAGTCAACCAGTAAGGTCAGACTTGGTCCTCAAGATCGTCAGCTGGGCAACAGAGCTCTTGGGCTCCATGTTCAGCCCTAATCAGGGGTTAATTATTCACAAAAAGTAGAAGAAACATAATTGACAATAGTGAACATCAGTTCTGAACCAGTCTCTTCCTTCTGTCACCTCATTACACTGATGGGGGGTAGATGGAAAAAAGGAAATTAAAATCTGTATCTACTCTTAGTACATAAGAGGCTGGAATCACTTCAAAGTGTAGAAGGAAATGAAATACGCTCTCTTACATCCAGCAAAAATGTTCTAACTGCTCAGCTAATCGAAAATAAAAGGACGACATCTTCATTGTACAAGTTTTATCGATCTGATTGAAGAAGGATAAAAAATACTGTGTGAATTCAGACTGAATACAGTTTGAACAGTTTTGTTATATGCCAAACTTGAAAGTTGCAGAGTACAATCTTTCATCTCCTCCATATACCCATGCATATGTACACTGAAGAAAGCTTCCTTTGAAACACGTGTGAACCCTGAAATATTTGACAACCCAAGCTACAAAATGGACCAGATCAAATTATCACAATGGTTTCTTCTGAATAAATTATTTCTCCCCTTTATCTTTTCCTGTGATGCAAACAAATAAAGCAGATTTTATATCTAAGTAGGTTTGAGATTACTGATGAAAACTTCTTTCAGAAAACAGGAAAAAACTTCATTACCATGGTCAGTGAAGCTCTGTACTAGACCTTTACAGGACTGATGTAACAAACAAATTATGAACTAGGAGAAAATTGCTCCTTTCCTTCTAAGTACAAGGTAGCTTACAACAGAATCTGACACAAATAATCTCTGGTCAACAGAAGCATCATTCCAGTAATCAAAAAACATGAATATTCAGAATCACATTCTCAGAACTCTTTAAATAAGTTTCCTTGGGTTCTTCATCCACAAAAAAGAGAGGCAAGCTTCCTACACTGCCCTCTGGAAGTCTCAGTTTTGCAGAAATGGTGCCTGTACCTGGGACAATGCTATTTAGCTTACGTGCTTAATCATGTACCTTCAATTAGATAGTATTGCTATCTCCAGGATGTCCAGACATGGTGTACTATGCCATTTTAGGATCAACATGTAAGCAAAGTCAAGTCATATAATGAAGTAGTAGTTTTAACAGAATTCTGGACAGTACACCTTCATCTTCTACAAAACTTCATTATCAAATGAAAACTAACAGATATTACATATTTCAAGAAATTATTTTAGATTAATGAGACTTGAGATGGAATATAAGCTTGCTGACTCTTTGGCCTGGCACTGCTTTTAAATAGTGGAGAAGAGTCTTGCCACCTCCTCTGGGTTTGTAGAGCAATGGCTTTATAGCAGGCTTAAACAAGAAGTTGTAAATCCCACTATGGATCTCCATCCCACCAGGCTGGCACTCACTGTGTGGCCAGGAGACAGTGGTGATGTTAATGACATTAAGATCTACACAGTACAGAGTAGTCGTGAGCCTGTTGAGTTTAGAAAAGATGACTTAACATTTACTTGAACAGGAGCCTCAAATCAATTTCTGTATTTTTTTTATTTGAAACTTTATGCTATTTCACCAGCTCAGCTCTGAATCACATTTGGCTGAAATTTAGCTTAGTTTAGTTTTACTGGGCCACAACTTGCACAGCAAGAGTTTGAAGTTCTAACTCAAAAACTGATGATTAGAGGAGTTCACTGAAGTATAGCATTTTATAGACATCATTGTACTTAAATTGCTTCAGGAATACACCAGGCTTCCAGGCTAGCTAAATGGAGTGGAAAAACTAACTTAATTAAGCAACTGAGGGCAAAGACGAATTTGCTTCACCTAATTTTAAACAATGAGAGAAGAAGTAATATTTAAAATTTGAAAGGGATTCAAGATATAAGCTTCAAACTTTAGTGTTAGGGTATTTTAAAAACGTGTTTCTTAAGAAAGCGCATCATTAAGTTTTCCGGTTGTCTTAATGTTAGAAGATAAGATTCACCCTCTGTTCACATTTGAAGGTAATTTTTCTTGTTAATGGTCTATTTGGGAAATTTAGTGTCTTGCTTCACAAGAAGAATGTGGCACCAAGAACAAAAATATCTGTACAAATAAATACTAGAAAAAAACCTGAAAGCCATAGAGTATTTCTCCAATTTGTTATATTAAGAATGTGAGGTCATGCCCAAAGAAATAACTGCTGTGTCTGACTCTGCAGCCCTATGCTGTTGCCAGAGGCTCTGGTCTAAAGCAGTTAGGGGAAGGAAGACCTGTTATGAAATAGGGACGGAGGAATTAACTCCTAACACCTGAGAAATACGCAGACTGTGCTCTTGAGTCAGAATTTGAAGAACGAGACATGAAGATAGGACTGTATCAGCGTACAATTGCTGTTTGTTTATTGTGATGCTCAAAAAGGGACAGGAGCTTTTGTTTCTCACAGGGATCCAGTACAATCTAACAGAAAAAAACTGAGCAAGATAATAGTGACGATTATTTAGAATGTGACAATTACTTAGAACTGTGTAGTCAGGTAAGGAATAGGGAAACCTTTGATCAGGCTCAAAATTTCCCCATTTCCCATGCATACAGTTCCATTTATTTATTTTTTTTCTTTTTTCTTTTTTTTTTTAAAGTTCTTACAAGACCTAAAGTCCAACTACAATAAGGGATAAAAAAACGTTTAGCAATTATTTCAAAAATTCACTTTCTACTTATGGGAGTAGATCAATTTATCTTTATGGTTGAGGGATAACCACAAAATTCACAAGTGGTGAAGTGCAGAGAAACCATCAGTGCCAATTACACAAGGCTATATCCCTTGAGTGAAAATAAATTGGTTAATTCAACCACCTCACATTACATGTTTGATTTATATCGTTTCATCCTCCCTCTTTATATTTATTATAATGGTTTCAATACTTTCAATTACCAGTGCCAGCTACTGTCCTTGGGTTGGCACCTGAAATAATTTTGTATCTAATTTATAAAGCATTGACAGGAGAGATTTACAACAGTAATAATAATAAATATTTGTGCATGGTGTTATAACTGTTGCCCTTTAAAGATCTCAAAGCACTTTATAAATGTTGATTAAGCTTCATAATTGGGCCCTTTGTGTAGCAAATATGTACAAATTTTCTCTCTTACAGTATTTTACACTGAAAGATTAACAAGCCACATTTGATCCCAGTGGGTATAAGGATCTCAAGTTAAAGGAGGAAGCAGGTAGACCCTGAGATCTAGCTGCTGTAAAAAGAATTATAATGGAATTTTTTTCCCCTTAAAGTGTGGTTAGAGATGTTTAAGATCTTAAGTCATGACAAAATACAAGTAGCTTTTATAAGATGGCAGCGTGACCACAACCGTTGTGGAGAAACTAGAAAGGATATGTATTTTTAATATAAAAATGCAAAGATATTGTTACACTACTTCCAGTAAAAGGCAGTCATAGCCTGCCAACTCTTTAGAGCACTGCAAAATAAAGGTGGTCATGAATCACAGGACAAAAGAGAGACCTCCTTCAGCCTCTACATGAACTACCAGGGAAAAAAGATGATTAGAAATTGGAACACCATATGGGTGTCTTCCTTCTTAAAGAAATCTAAAAGAGGCTAAGAGAGGCTGTTGCATTGAAATACTTCACAGGGCATAGACCACAGTGGAGGTTTCTTGAAGCATTAGTAATTTTGCAGGTCTCAGTTTTGGGAGACATCTTGGTACAGTTGAAGTTTCCTGCTTACCTCTGAAAAGATCCTTGAAAATATCGCAAGTTAGAATTCAAGTCTGCTATATGCTACACTATATGTGTCTACAATTTTTTTCTTCCACTGGGAAGTATATACCAAGTTTCATACTGGAAGAGTTCCCCACTAGTGCTAATGCTCAGCCACTCAGGGAAATGACTGCTTGTCCAGGTTAAAATTGTTCAGCAGTTCAGGTGATGGAGATTCAATGCTGGAGAATGTTCCCTAGCATTTGTTAGTTTGCCTGTATAGATGAAACCCCTGATACTGATGAACCCTAAATTTGTGTTCTCTTCTGAGTTACACTGGTACTAAATATACTAAATTGTGTATTGTGGGTGGACTTGTTATGGTACACTGACACATTCTCTATGAAGATAATTTAAGGTGCAGATAGGTAGAAATGGTATAATTCAAGGTAAAAATGCTCTTTGGAAAACACTTGATAAAAAAAGCTTACAACTTAAAATACCATTTGACTGTAAAGAGAATGTTGTTACAGATATTGACAAAGTTTGCTGTCAAAAGGGTAAGATGAAGATTTCCATATTTGGGTTTGGGCTTTTGTTCATCAGCATAAGCGCCCTGTATATTAGTGCCAAGAGAAACAAGAAAAAATATTTTGAAAAACTGGAAAATATTTCAGTAAATGAGTTACTTTTACTTTTAGTCTCCAGCACATCATCAACATCAATACATCAAAGATGGAATTAAGCTGTTTAAGTGGCATTAAACTAGCCCCATGGCAAAGAAGCACGTGGGGACAGCCTGTTTTCCATGTGACTTTGAATATGCAGTGTCCTATAGAGTAGCAATGCTGCAAGTGTGTTGTTTGAAGCATCTCTTGTCATCAGTGAAGGTGGACTGAGTCAGGGATGTGCTTAGCAGAACATCCTTGGGTAGTAATTACAGCTGTGAAAATTTGTAATGGGCCTTAAAGCCAGATTGCGAGGTAGATGGGAGAAAGGCTTAATTGAGCAGTTGGTGGACTGATAGATGTTCTTGTCTTCCTGATGTCAGTGGGACTTTTGCCATTGATCTCAGTGATGCCAGGAGTTGTCTCATCCTATTTTGTTTTCTATGTTTCCATTAGGCTGGCTGCAGTTCAGGAAAATTATTGAACCGGTGGATGGTTTCTCATAACTTCTCCTTTCTAATTCATCTTAGTAAGACCATTCTGTTGAAAACTTATTGCAATTGCTTTAACACAGAGCAATACTTGTTATTAAGGAACTTTTTGTAAGAGAGAAGTATTCAAACTATTATTCAATCCTCTACTTCCAGAGCAGATCTTTACACCTTCTCTCCACCCTTTCCCTTCAGGTTTATTCCCCCAGTCTCACACTTCTAACTAACTGAGAATGTTTTTCTTTAGGATGAGGGGAAAAAAAAGTCAAGTTCTTTAGAACTGGGTCTCTTTATAAAGGGTTGGCTGAACTTTGCAAACTTTACCGAAGGGGGAACCCTTTCCCACAATCCATTTCAAGACCAACCCCTTTGATGTCACAGCTGGCTCAAGTAAACTCATTTCCTCCTTCCCTAATGTGTGTCTGATGCAATTTTGGCAAACTGTCTCTCCCTGCTGTTACTGCTGCCTGTTTTGAAACAAGGCCAAGTGCAACGTTTAATGTGAATGTTTGGTTTGGCCTAATCATCTGTGCTTTGTTTCACTGGTACTCTGCATTATATATTTATATATGTCCGGATCTATCTATAGAGATCTATAGGCATTTTTTTCCCTCTTTCCCTCCTCCTTTGCAAATAATTCACACCACATGTTTTCAGTTTATTCCTTTGTGGTCTACTCCACCCAGTTCCTAAATCAGTAAATCATCTTCATGCTTCTTCCCACACTGAATGAAAGCAAGTTCTCAATTACAGAGACAGAATAAAGTTTTCAAGCCTTTATGGTAGATGTCAATTAGCTTCTGGTAAAACTTGAAGGTGCCTGAAAACAACAGAGAAGGTTCTGAAGTGGCAAGATTTGGCTGATATTGTATGTACTGCTTTAATATCAATGGTAGTTTGAGGATACGAGGGGCAAGTCAGGAGCAGCTTGTGAAGGAAATTATATGGCACATCAAAATTGTGGAGATCACTTGCTTTCCCTGGCAGGAATATGTTGATAGCTTTGGGACCTCACCTACTGCAGGAAATGGACTGACCAGCTCCAGAATAGGAGCAGTCAGACTGCAGTGGAGTGTGCATTGTGGGTTATGTGTGCAATTCACAACCTGTGGCCTCCCACAAAAACTCTTTGATTCAACACATTTATTCAAATTTGATGCAGGGACTAAAATTTGACTCTAAAGTTAAACCTGTATTATTAAATTAAACAGTACTAGGGGATGTTCCTGGGCCCTGGGTCTTGATTACTTATATTGCTGTACTATTAGAATAGCCCTTGACATCACTTTGGCCCAAGTCATCCCTGGTTCTTCCAAAAAGTGCTGCATATTTTTTAGGGAACAGTGGGGACAAAGGCCATTCACATTGAGAAAAAAAAAAAAATACAGTCCTCACTGTTTTAAAAGATATGGAGTTTAAGACTATAGTCCCATAATCTTTCATGTTACTTGGTATCTGTGCCAAAGAAGGTGCTGGGAAGGGTTAATTTACCAACACAGACATAAGAGACATTTTTACAGTATCTGGCATGAAACACCTTCTTTACTGCCTAAATGCAGGAATTAATATTTTCCTCCATATGTAGTTCAGAGAGACAAATCCTCTCTCTCCCCTCTCAAAGGAAATTCAGAGTATCTGAGGTAGTTTGCACTGAATAACCAAATCTGTTCTGGAGGATGCTCCTCCTCTTCATTGACTAAAAAGAAGCAGGTTCCAGCTCTCAGCCAGTAACTTTGGTATCTAAAAATTATACTGCAATTGAAGCATTTGGCAGATTAGTACTGAGCCAGAAAATATGGATGCCTGTGAATACAGATATATAATATTAGAATACACCAATGAGGCAAGTTGACTGTGGCCTGTTGCCAGATGCCCACCCAGCTGCTCTCTCACTCTCCCTTCTCAATGGGACAGAGGGGCAAACAGAATGGAAAAGCTCACAAGCTGAGATAAAGGCAAGGAGATTCCCTACCAATTACCATCACAGGCAAACAGACTCAACTTTGGGAAAATTAATTTAATTTATTGCCAATTAAAGTAGGTTTAGATAGTGAGAAACAAACATAAAAATAAAGCTGTACCTTCTCCCCACACTTTATTCCCAGTCCCCCCTTCACCCCTCTCCTCCTGATCCTTCTCTTCACCCCAAGGTCTGGGAATGCACCCCAAAGGCTGGGAATGGGTGTTGGAGACCATCCATGGCAGCCCCTCTGGGCCACTCCTCATCCCTCTCCCTGCTCCAGCACAGGCCCTGATCCAGGCTGCAGTCCTTCAGGGGCAACCTGCTCTCACTTGGGCTCTCCACAGCCACAGCCCTGATGTTACCAATACCTGGGCACCTAAACTAGATACAACCAGACACTCAAGAAAAAGCTTATATTGCATAGGAAGGGGGGGCGGGGCATTTACACTCCCATGCTACAATTTCTTGGGGTTTTCTTCTGGATCAAGTGAGCTTTGACCACAAATCCAGGCAAATGTTGATGTCACGCACACTCAACTGAACAAAAATAGCAGGTGCCCACCATGATTTCAGGGAAATGGGAAGGACTTACAAGGTTCAGGTTACATACAAGAGTCTATCAATATTGCCAATCTTTGATATAAAGATCATGAGTTAGAGCCCTACAATTATTAGTTGGCTTTGAAACAGCCTAGATTTCCTTTTTTAATGGGTAGCTTTGAGGAAATTATGTCCCAACTGGTGCTTTATAGGATGCATACAGACCACAGTCCCAAGCTCTTCTGAATAACAGGAGAGAAAGAAATGGGAAGGTGAGAAGCTGGGAGAGTTGACAGAAATGTTACAAAGTTCAGTGTGTTTACATGGTGCTAAGGGTTAGTTCTTGAAAGAAAGCAAAAAGTCACAGATTGCTGAATACCAAAGAGAAGAGAGGCACTAGTGCTTTAGTTCTGATTAACAAGCCGAATATTTTTTCTATTATCCTTAAAGTGAAATTATTTACATTTGTATGCACTCACCATCTTCAGTCCAAACCAGGAAGGGATTAGTGTAGGAGGAAATGTGAAGTCCTGAGCTGTGAATGAAGAACATGAGTGCACGTGTGTTCACAGAGCAGAAGGAACAAAAAGTCCCAAAAGAGAAGGACAGTAACAATCACTTTTAATTGGCTAATTGCATCTGACTAATTACTTTTGATGAGTCAGTCCTGCCTGTTCATCTTATTCACTTTTCATTGGTTATATAAGAATGTAAAGAGACACAGTAAACTGTTCGATTAGCTGCTACAGGAAAATACATTTTAATAAAAATAATGGCATTTAATTGAGCAATATCAGGTTTGATAATTCAAAGTAAAAAAAAAAGAAGAAAATTGGCTTTTTCATTTTAATAAGTTGTCTATGTCACTTTCTGATTCATGCGCAATATATACTTAATATATTTTAAATAAGTTCAATTTCATTCTGACATTAAAACACCAACTGCAATAAAAAGATAGCTATTTTATTAGATTAATAGTATCAAAGAATAAAAAGGTTTCCTGAATTAGGTTCTTGGGCACTATTTGCAGTTCTATTTCAGATTCCAGCTTTAATTCACAAAATAATAATAATATTGAATTCCTGCCGAATAGACATTTTTGCTTTAAACAAGGCATACTGGGAAACTCTTCGGGACAGACACTGTTATTTATAGCAGATTTGCTTAGCATCAGTGTGAGTGCAGTCATGCGGATCACTAAGAATGATTGGAATGGATATAGATCAAATAACAATTTATGAATTGGGTAAATGTTCTTCAGATATCATACCTGACAATTTTAATTATCTGCTGTAGCTTTTGCAGTTTTGTAACACTTATATGTCAGTAGCAATGACTTTATTGCCTGTTAAGTATGAGGCATTTTAAAGACACATGCAGAAAGGAAAGTACATATGACTTTGTGATGACGTTACCTACATTGGTGAGATTTGAACCAGACTTGGGTTTGTGACCTAGAAGTCAGTGCACAAATGTGGCCTGCTTCTGGTATGAGGAAGAAAACCACAGTAATGTCATTCTTGTGCTGAAAGCAGTCTTATTTGTTGTTCGTAGATACTGACTGATCACAGCCTGTGAAACAGAATTAAGGATTATATGAGTTTGAAAGACTTTGTAGTTTTCTAATGAATACAAGATACAAGAATAAGATGTGCAAAAAAAAAAAAAAATTGAGAGAGATTCAAATTGGTTAAGGCTTGCGTTCTTCAGAGAACTTGAGCCCCAGAACCAGAGACAAGTGGAAATGGCATGAAATTTCCTGAGACCAGGTACCAAAGTATGGAAGAAAAATAAGGAAAAAATCAGAAGAGCAGAGACAAATATGGCATCCAACAGTAAATGAATGCAGAGCAATATTCCATAATGCGTTATCGTAAGAGGGGAGGAAAAGCTTGTTATGATACTCAGTAGAGAGGGAAAATGGTTGGTAGATGGAGCTGAGAAGGCTTAATCCCTTTTTCCCTAAATGCTGATTATGACACTGGATGAACTGGCTGGGCAGATTTATGTGAGTTGGGTACCTCCTTTAGGAAATTCTTCATAAGGTACTCAGGTGACTGGCTAAGTAGATTTCCAAAGAAATCTCAAGGAAGTGTAAAACAATTTCATATTGTTTTGTGAATAATTAATAATATATTAGACCTAACTACTTTCCTCCACATTAGGACAGAAAAAACTATTGTTGTTGCCTAGTGGGGATGGTACAAAAAGTAACTGTCTTAAATCACAGTGAGAGTGATTTAGATTTGGCAATAGGAAAAGGCTTTTAACAGTAAAGAAATTCAAGTTCTGGAATAGATTGCCTGGGGAAATTTTGATGTCTTCACTGCATGAAAGTTTTGAAGAATATGGGAGACATATCAGGAGAAATTCAGACACAGTTAATCTGGCATTTGGAATACACCTGGCTACATAATTTATAATACTTTATCAGTTTTAGTCTACTCTTCATCAAATCATATTACCTTGTGTACTGCTGGGGAGCTGGAAGGGTACAAATCTGTTTTACCTTTCATAAAAAAGTATATTCCTATGCACTTATAGAGAAAGAGGATGGAGGGGGGAAATATTGCTATTTCCATGTATATATGCACACATATATGCATGTTTCCATATATATGGAAATAGCAATATCGGGACAATAATATTTTTACATGGAAACAACAGCTGTTTTTACATACAAGAATAATGTTTAGCTGGGTTTTTATGATGTACACATATATACCAAGGTATACATACCTGGTATATTTTTAGAACTCATATATTTTTAATATGAGTTTTTATAATTAACTTATTAAACTTAAATAGCTTGGTTTATTTCAGCTATCAGAAAAGATTTCCTAGTTTCATCATATTTCTTGATTTCTTTACCTAAAGAAAGGTGGTTCTATTTGAAAATAGCACACTATCAAAAATACTTCTATTTTTGACTTCCAGTAGGACTTGAAAACTCTCAATCTCTGCAGTGAGATAAGTTAAACCTTATTGTGTACAGAAGCTGAGCACATGAAAATCTCCTGTAGCAGCAAGAAATTCACACACATGCTGAAGAGAAGATATGAGAATTTTGCATCTTTGTCACTGGTAGATAAAATGATTTGGAAAAAAATAGAAATTATCAGATTTTTCACCACTTTAATTTGAAATCGGCCTGGTTCTGTCAGTAACATGTTCTATGAGAATTTCAGACTCTTCATTCACCAGATACCTCAACTGGCAGAACTGGCTTTTCTTGGTTCATGTCTGAGTACTACCTGGTATCCCTGCAATGAAATAAGTTAATTGTGAAATTCTGAATGAAAATAACAGTTGATGCTAACAGGTAGTGAGGTAAAACTGTGACGGGACAACCTGAAATGTCACTTAGTTAACAAAAGTATGATCTAGGCAGGTTGTAGCTGCTAACTGTGGAAGATCCATCTCCAAATATGCCAATCCACTACAGCCCCTACAGCTGTGCCAGAGCAGTGCCCAGCTGTGGGCCAATCTGAGCACTGAGACTTCAAAGCACAGTCCTTCCCATGAATGCTCTCATCTCTCTCAGCTCTCTTGTCTTTCAAGCAGGAGAGCTGGGTCCTAGCCCTGCCTTTGGAGCTCAGCACCACTAGGTCTTCTCAGCACCGAGTTTACAGCCCACCTATGTGCTTCCCTCCATGGGAAACACTGTAGAATCATCCACTGCTTGGCTTTCTGAGCTCACTGTGTGCTATGTGGGTGCAGTAGGCTATATAGAGCTTAACTGCATGTTTCCAAGCTGTAGAGCAGGCTCTGTGTGAGAGTCCAGGACCTAATTGGACTCTGCCAATACCTGGATGTGCGTCTTGAGGGAACTGAACCTCTCTGTTTCTATTCCTTTATCTTTTGCAAATAGCAATACAGAAAGAGCTTACCCACTTTACAAGATTGTTGTGTGACTGAAGTAATTGTTGCTCGTACGTGACTTTGAAGAGGTAAATGGTAAGCATTATTATTCAAGCATCATTCTTGAGCTACAAGAAAGCCCCCAAAACCCCTCCTGCAGTCTGGTGCTCAAAAGAAGAGATAAATGCTGTGATGAAAGAGAGGCCTTGAGCACAGATGTGAAATTGCTCTTGAAACCTGTGTGATCTCTCCACCTGCACATCTCTCTCCACCTGCTCTGCGGCCCCTGCTGTCACCAAACAGAAAACATTTGTGCAGCAGTGTGCACTAAATGTCCTCAACCCCACCTCTACATCTGTCCTCACCATCTCTGGTATGCAGACTGTGTGTGAACCCTTCTAAGAACATTTTTCGTACCTCCTGAATAGGTGTTGTAAAAAATGCAATGGAATTCATCACCTCGTGGGAACCTGTGAACGCAAAGAGGGCAGCAACATCAACATTTTGATTATCACTGTGAAAGCAAAATGAATCTCTCTTCGTTTCCAACAGGATTCAGACACAGCAGAAAGCAGATCTCCAGCAAATACTCTACATATTAAGTGATCACTCACACCACAGGTGTTTTACTCAGTTACTGAATTGTGAGTTCATTTTAACCCGTCAGTAAGGACACATTAAGAAGGTAGTGACCAAAGAAACAGGCATGTAGCTGTAAGTATGCACGGTTTCCTCGTGGAGTATTACTGCTTGGGGTGAGACTGTGAAGGACCACAAATACATCGATATTTTGGCCGAACATGATGCACAGTAAGGAGGCCACAGCCCCTCTTTGGCCAAATACTTCAGAAAAGAGGCTATTTTCTCTCACAGCTACAGGGCAGTACTTGGAACTAACAGTGTGAGAATATGTCACCAGAAGCAAGGATACAAATCCATGGAAAAGCATTAATGCTGCCTGAGCTCTTGTGCCATTAAACCATGACCTCAGCTCTGCCTCTTATGAGGTTATAACTTGATTAGTCCTCCATCACCACAGAACCTTTTAAGGTAGACAAGACAAGACTGTTTGATTGATATTGTTGATACAAAGCATTTGTGTTTTCTCATCTTGTATGAGAGAAAACTAGAATTAAAATGCGCAATCTTTTTCTTCCTTTGCAAGTCATCTTTTATAATGGTTCAGCTGATTGCTGAAATAAAGAAATGTATCTATCTTCACCTATTCTTTTAGGTGATAACAGATTAAGGTTCTTTCTAGTATTTATAACTGTAAGACTAACTCAGTAATCTGGTATTTTATCTGGCTCCTACCTCCCATGCCTACCTCTCGTACATGGAAGAAGTCAATAGCACTTAACTTCTCTAATTGAAATCAGCCAGCTGACTGAGTCTGCTCATGGATACAGGAGCTGGACTGTAATAATCTGTTCTGCAGAGAATTAATCTCCTGGGAGTGAGGCAGACCTAATTACCAACCTCAGTGAAAAGTCTGGATTTGCTATCGCTGCTTGTGGGCCCAGCTGGAGGAAAAGACCCAACATACTATTTAACTAATCTCTTCCTGAAATGTTTTAAACATGTCTAATATTGCATCTTGTGTGATTGGTTTTAGCAGCTCCAGTAACAGGGTAGAGGCTCTCTTTCAATCACACTTAACATTAAAAGAAACTGGGCCTCCCATCTGGCGCAGGGAAGTGGTCTGAAACTCTCTAGAACTTATGAGTCACCACAGGCTTATGAATGGCATTTAGACCATGCGATTTTACAATTACAAGTCAGCTTTTCTGTGGGCAACAGCTATTTTACTAGAAAGAAGAGTCTCTGCCAATGGCAAAATAGGAGCAAAAATGATTTCCCTTGCATGAATGGCATATCAGCATATCTTTTCAGCTTTGGTCAAGTGATGTATCCCACAGGATAAAAAGTAGGGAGGCTGCAGCCAGCACATGGTTAGTTGGGTTATTTTCCAGTTCTTCCTGAATTCAGATTCCTGAATATGGAAGCAAATTCAGTTCTTCCTGAATTTGCTTCCATATTTGTACAGAATATGCTGTTGAGCACTGTGAAGACCAATTGCTAACATTTAAAAAAAAAAGTAATGAATAGTTTTCTAGTTTTGTAAGTGTAAAATAAGGAGTCAAATGCAAAAGCCAGTTTATAGCATGTACTCCCAGAAATAAAACTAACAGCTCTTATATGAGCTACCCTGTGTCTTTTAGAGAGTATTGTATTAAAGAGCCCAAATCTGAATGTTGGAAAAACTAGCATAAACCCAATGTCTTTTAAAGATGCAATAATGGTAAATATGATGTCAAATGCCTCATACATTATAATGTATAATTCTTCATGCAAATATGAAATCCATGCAGGATTTACTTGTTCTGTGTGGACTGTAAGAACCATGTTGTTGAACAAGTCATACTGTTTCAATATGTTTGACCTGATTTCAGTTCAACAAATTTTAGAGCTCTAATTTTGCACTATTGTTCAGTGGTTCAAATGCAGAAGATGCTGGTGGCAGTGGAGCAGTACATCTGACATTTCTTTTAGTCCTTACCTGCATGGACTTTAGCTAGACTCTGGGAAGGAGTCTTTCTTGTAGGAGAGGAACTTCTTTCAACCCAAACCTTCAGATTAAAGATAAAATATAAGATCAGTAGTTCTGTTGATCAGACGTTAATGAAACACTGGAATGTGACTGATGTCAGGTGGTGTGTGCAGTGGCAGTCAGAAACAATGATAGATGTCACCTAAGCAATATGCATCATGGATGTGTTCATGTAAATATAGATGAACCTTTTTTACCACTGGGCACTGCTGTATTGATGAAGTGACAGCAACCAAAGCCAGTGTTTTGGAATGACATGATAATTCAGACCACATTTTCTGCTGCCCTTTCCCTGCTTGTGAAATTGCCCTCTATTCTCCCTTTGAGGTTCAAAATCTCACAACCTTCCAGTTAGGAACAGGAACTCTGTGTGTGAATGGAAATCAGAG
>VZTM01008140.1:5266-20091 GCA_013400555.1 Jacana jacana
CAAGACAGACAAGTGCTCCTGGTCTGATGCCAGCTAAACAGCTGATCACCGTGAGACACCTACACTTTCACACCTCTGACAAAAAATGTTTACTACAAGATAAGTAACCACATAACAGAACAGCAAAGTTCTTCCTCAACTGGCAGATTCATGAGGCAACAGAGTTATCTACAACCATGCTGAGGAGGATGGGGTGCAAAAGGCTTTGCTACAGTTCTTCACTGGACATCCACACCAATGGGAAATAATTAGCATTTTCAAAGGAAAAATAAAAAAGAGAAAACTGCTAAGAAACAGTGCAAAACATTAACAGTAGGTTCTCTGCTGACTTCATCATCATCATCATCATCAAACCATGAAGAAATTCTGTATTAATGGCATTTCTCTGCCATAGCAAAGTTTGTTTAGAAGGACTTTCCGCAAAGTTACAGAAAACAGTGAACTGTATTTTCAATCCGAGATGCCAACAGGTGGGCAGTAACATGGATGTAAGAGGGACTAGTTGCAACTGGTTTCTAGTGAGATCAGTTGGATCTTTTAAATATTACCAGAATGAAATGTCACTGGATGACTTTAGGTTTTTTCCTCATTTCCACAAAAATAATGGAACAAATTATTTTAAAGAATGAAAATTACTAGAGAAATTAGAACTATACTTTAAACAAATTAGGAAAATACCAAGTGTAAAACTGAAAAGTAACACTAAGAGCCCCATATGCTCCTAGATTATTGGAGAAAATTATGGAAGCTAACACAGTGTCATCTGGAAGAGCCAGCTAACGCTCTGAACTAAGAGAATCAATGATTTTATCTCCAAATTGTCTAGCCTAGTAATTGTTTTTTATTTGGTGAAATTTCAGAGATGCCCATGCATACATCCAGATGTTAGATGTTCAACTACATTAATGATAATAGAACGTGAGCTATTTACTTTTATTACTCTGTATTTATTGTTCTTTTTAATTGAACACAAATGCTAAGAAACATTCATCGAACACGTATATTTATGTACTTAGTGGTGCAGAGAAAGACAGCAAACAGGATTCCTTCTAACCCAAGGCACAGCGAGGGGGAAAGCTGCACTGCCAGTTCTCCCTCAAGGAGAACACACCAAAGGGTCATGTTGCAGCCCTGCTCTCCAGGAAGCCTGCAGCAGAGAACTAAAGTTGTAGTGGTCACAGTTAATGTCTGTAGGCAAGTGAAAGTTATCTAATATCTTTTTAATAACAATTCTATCAAAGAAAATGCTATCTTTTTGTGGGCACTAAAGGAATAAGGAGATGGGGCTGATAGAAAGTCAGGGCCAAAGGAATTGCCTTTCCAGCTGGATACTTCTTCAATTCCGTTGACTGCACAGTCACACAAACGCTTGTACGCACACAATAGGGAAGACTGGACATTTCCTTACATTTCATTTAAGAAATTGCAATTGCTTGCAATTAATTGCAAATATAGATTTGCCATTAATATGAATACAAAAGCATTCTTCTAGGTGCCACTGAACTCCACTTGAGTTATTTCCCAATTTGCACGTTGACAGCAGTTGGGACACAAAGCTGACCTGGATTTGGGGTAGAAAGCTGGTTCTAACAGCCATTCATTAGCTAAAATTTTCTGTAGCACATTTATTCCAACCATTCGAGAGCTAAAACACAGCAGAAAACCATACACTGGTGCTCTCTGTGTCCTCTCTCTTCTGCAGTAATTTCCAAGGTTAACAGGCAAAAGCCTCAACAAAATAGTACCACTTCTTCTAAAAATGAGAATTTGTATTACGTTATGTATGGTAATGACAAACTGCATTTTTCTCCAGACAAATGAAAAACATAAACAAAAGTTATTCTGTAAACTAAAATAAATGGAGCAAATTAATATCTTCCACAAAAATTGAAGATTCACCCAAATTAATGGCTGAGAAGGTAAAAATTCACGTCTCAAAGAGAAAATATGCACACACTGTCTGTAAATTACTTTTCAAGCATCTGCTTGTGGTTGACAATATCTGAAGATATTGTCTGAGTATCTGCATAATATCTGGGTAATATCTGAAGAGTTCTCATTTCTCACGTAAGTCTAGACCAGCAAGCATTCACAATGGGGGTTCATCAAAAAGTTTATGAAGGTATGTAATTAGTTTTCAATATTTTTCCCAATGCTTTCTGAAAACTTAGCTATACTGTCAGTGGAGAGTAAGCTGATAGTCTGAAAAAGAAACCCTCAAAACGAAAAAAAGAGAATAAAACTATTCAAATAATTATATTTATATCTTACAGAATTTAAATGCTAAAATTGGTATGAGAAGTGAAGAGCAGTAAAAGCAGTTACTAAGCATATCAAAACACGATCATACACTATTTTTTGACATTTTAAGAGAGTGCCCATGTGAAACAAAAATGCCAGGTTTATGCTCTGCAATCTCCGGGTACTGGTATATATGACTTTTTATGATTTCTCCCCTTTATAAACTCAGGAATAAGCAGCACCTGTGGCTAGAAGACCACTTATTCTTCTGATGGAATCTGTAACCCACTTCACATTATAGGGAAAAGGTTAATTTTGCTCAACAACATGCTATGTCCTTCAGTATCTGATTTTATGTACCATTCCATGGATAGCTGGTTTTAATAGTTCATTTATTTTTCTTCAAGTGCAGCTTTTGAAACTGAGTATTTTGATGCTTACCCTGGAAGCAGATAGCATCGGACCCCTTGTGTGAAGGCAAATACAAAATCACAACAAGAACATCCAGTTAATACAAAAAAAAGTTCACAACAATGAGATACTCTCTGAAGCATGAAGATTATGAGATACA
This sequence comes from Jacana jacana, assembly GCA_013400555.1. Classification (NCBI taxonomy): domain Eukaryota; kingdom Metazoa; phylum Chordata; class Aves; order Charadriiformes; family Jacanidae; genus Jacana; species Jacana jacana. The sequence goes on from VZTM01008140.1 coordinate 8,079, forward strand.
AAGATACTGACATTAGAAAGAAAAATATTCATTGAGCTTAGTACACAACTATCCACTTTGGAATTTTTGTACTGTCCCCTGAAGTATTTAATATCGGACAGGAATTCAAAGTAACCATACACATCTCACTGATTCATGATGACAGAGAATAAAGCTCCAGCAACCCATGTAACAGTTGAGAGGCCTACTTCGATTTGAGATTTATTAGACTTCCAGAAACAATCAGGGAGTTACATTCAGGGTAACAAAACACTCAAGGGAACACAGTTGATGCTTCAAATTGATAGGGCCTCTCAAAGAAGAGGAATCATTAGCATGAAAAATTTCATCTATTATTGTGTCAACACAGCATCATCTTATGGAAGGAAATGGAATTAGTACTTTGCATCACTCCCAGTATGTTTCTGTTTGTTATAAAGTTTACTAACAATATCAAATGAATAGGAAACATAAATAATGCATGAATCTCTAAAATAAAATGCATACCATTTATTAAAAAGAAACAATGTAAATTCAGCAAGAGTGGAAGGAAATTATTTTAAGTTCCTTTGATATAGATCCAAATATTCACATGAAATGAAATTAAAACATCTCTATTGTTCCCTAATAACTACTGGGAAATGGAGGTCATTATTTTACATTCCCTGGTGGCTTGTTGCTGAAGTCACTGGCAAGGCAGTGGGGACAAATCTGACTTTTTATCTTATTGGTAGGCTACTTGTAAAACCCAAGAGTCAAAGCTGTTTGGTTGCGTTTTTTTTAATACACCATTTACCAACAGCATCATTAAATTACCACCAGCATGAAATGCAGATATCAAACACAAGGCAGTGTATCATATAAAAGGTGGCTTAGGACTTCCTTTCTTCTTTATGAACTTTTTAAGGGGAAATGTTTGGTGCATGACTTCTGTTTGGTTTTGTTGTTTTTTTTTAAGACTACTGGTGAACTTTTTAGAATCAGGAAATAAAATACAAGAATAAAATAAATGGACTTATAATAATCACTACATTATTACTGCTGCCAATGATAGTGGCTGCAAAGTTTTATACAGGTGTATTTATGTATGCAATACACAGTTCTATTTAACCTCACACTTCAGTATTTTTCACAGTAACACTGTTCATTAGCTTATTCTAAAGAAAACTTTTGGTTCTTCATGCAAGAAGGATGGAAGACTTGCCAAGCACCTCTCAAACTATTTCCTTGACCACTGGGAACACTTCATTTATACACTGAGTGACAGCACTCCAGCACACCTCTCTGTTCATCAAAACAAAACAAATTTACTTATGAAGACCTGAATATGCATTTGGTGAGAAACGGGTGGTATGAATACATACTTTTTCCAAATTCAAATCCGATTCTTGCATTCATATGCATGCTTATACAGCAATAATATAAAATTGAAGGTTGGGAAAACAAGATCATTAGCTGGTAAGTAAAATTAACATCTGTCATTCTCTATTCCCATACATCCCTCATTTGCTGATACAATACTGTCTTTTACTACCACATACTTCAAGAATCAAAAGGAAGTTGTAAATGGTATGAAGTGTATCCATAAATAGCCTCAACACAAAGAACAGACTTTGTTTTGTTTTGATGTTTGGGTTTTTTTTTAACTTTTGCAAGTTTTTTCTTTTTATGTAAAAGGAAATCAAATTCTTAAAGGCCTGCATGCCCAGCTTTCCAGTCAGCTGAGAACCTTTTCTACTGTAACCTGCAAGTTGGCTGGCTTGAAGGTCTTCTAGCAGAGGAATCAAAGGGGACACATAATGTTTCATACTTCCTCGGAAACAGCCAAATAAAAGTTTTGAAGATTTCATAAATCACAAGTTTGTCAAGCAGAAAACTCGTATTACTAGTGTTCTGTTCACCATCTAGCCTGGCACACTCATCCTCACAGGGACCTCTAGACTCTCTGCTGGCATGCATAAAACTGCAGTCAGAGAACTGGTGAATAAAAAAAAAAAAGAAAGCATCTTTGACAATGGTGAAAATATCCGTATTGCTTTTTTCTTCTGTTTTTAAGGTTCTAAATCCTTACAGTAAAGATGGACACGAAAAGATAAAAGATACAATAAATATATTTCATGCATTATGAAAAGCTGCAAGATAATGCGTTTCAAGGGAGACTGTAATGAGAGCCTGTCTTTTGCCTCTAAATAAAATCAGACATACTTGAAGCCAGTACACTGCATCATAGCAGGGTCTCTGACATGTACGACTGTATGAGTCTGTACAGCGTCAAGCCTTTGGTTACTTTTACAGAGCAGCCTTCCAATATCTGGAGGGAGCCTAGGGTAAGGGCTTTAAATTGAAAGAGGGAAGATTTACATTAGATACAAGAAGGAAATTCTTTCCTGTGAGGGTGGTGAGGCACTGGAACAGGTTGCCCAGAGAAGCTGTGGATGCTCCATCCCTGGAAGTGTTCAAAGCCAGGCTGGATGGGGCTTTGAGCAACGTGATCTAGTGGGAGGTGTCCCTGCCCATGGCAGGGGTTTGGAACTCTTTAAGGTCCCTTCCAACTCTAACCATTCTATGATTCTATGATTAGGAACCTTGTGACCTAGGGCCAGAGCAAGTAATGCAGCCCAGCACACAATGGAAAGCATCTCTATCAACTAAGTGTCATACCACAGTATGGTACCAGACATAACTCAGAAAACAAAAAAAGACAACCAAATTATCTTTCTCATTAGTAAAATTTATTCCTAATGAATAGCATAGGCACAGTAACTATGTAAACATCTATGTGGGACTGATTAATCCATATATATTATTTCAAGCCTCACCGTCTCATTTTTGCGTTTGTCTCTACCAGGAACAAATATTTTAGGAAGTTTAATTACAATAAAAATGAAATAAATTCCACCAACAGGCAGACTAAAGTTTTGAAAAACTGAGAAATTCTATGTTTGTTGAATTTTCTTATTCAGATATTACTACCATGATAACGATGTTTCATCAATGCTCCCAGCATGAGCATTTTGTTTGAAGAACAGAAAGGGGCTATTTCAAACTCAGCAAAAAGTTGGATGCAAATGATTTCCCATCAATAGCAGCTTCTTCACACCTGAAGAAACACATTTGCAAATTTGTTTACAATGATTTAATGACCACATTCTAGTAAACTTACGGCCATTTGTAAGGTATTATTCTGTGAGACTAAAATCTCACCCAGGTCTTACATGGAAAAATCAAATTATAAACCCTAGCAAGTCCAGAAAAGAGAAAAAAGGAAGTGACTCCTCAAAAAAAAAAAAAAAAAAAAAAAAAAAAAAAGAAACAAAATGAAACGAAACACAGATAAAATAAAGGGAAATTAAATATTATGAAAGACTAACCAGTTTGAAAAATTAAACTTTCACCTATTCAGTGCTTTTCCTTTCTCTAATAGTTAGCTCACAATAATCTTTAACCTAAACTGGAAAGCTATTAATTTGGAACACTGTTTAACTAAGCTATTAAGAAGTGTTCTGGTTAACATCGTAAAGGTGCTAAGTGCTGAAGAGTCACCCAGGAAAGAAATATTTTCCATAAGGCAAAGATTCTGTACTTTTACAGGTTCAGGTGACATTACTGTCCAACTGTACCATATTCTTTATGACTTTGCCACTTTAAAATATTTATGCAAGCAGAAATAGCAGGAGGCTAATTCTATGGTTATTTACTCCTAGGAATAAGAGAACTTTCTGTATTCCTCTTCCTGGATTAATGAGTTTACTACAATCTGAGTCTGAAAATCCTTTCCTCGCCTCCCTAAGTACTCATAAGAAGAAGGAAAACAAAGACAGACAGTTATTGGATGGATTTGAGCTAGTTGAACTTTCACAATATTTAAAAATCCCCCTACTGAGGTTAATCCTTACCTCACTTCTTTACTTATGTTTATCTTCCAGGGAAGAGAAAAAGTAGTTTCATTACTTATGTGGAATTTTTAAAAAAGTGATTGTACAAGAATACACTTAAAACTTTTTTTAAGAAAGCTACAACTCCATAGAAATATAAATGAAAGCATACTGCAAATTCATCATTATGGAAACAAAGGGCATAAGAATACCATGGCAAAGGACAATCTGATAAGTCTGATATACTCTGTAAGAGTTTCCCAGACATGATGAATTTGGTTCCTCTTCCTTCCACTTAGTTATCACATTCTTGGATTACTAGTATTCATTCTCTGGACAATACTCTAAAAGCATTTCAACAAACATAAATACCGATACACATTTGTGGTATATGCTCTTTGCTTCAGTCTTCTTTATACCTGTGCTTTGTAACCACTAAGACATGATGGGAGAAAGGAAAGATACAGCAGCACTCAGCAGTTATTCTGGGGTGACGAGCAGGGAGGGAAGAAATTGCAATAAAACAGATTTTAAATCGATGCAAAAGTATTCGGCTGAACGTGCCATTAAAAATCATTGCAGTCAATCTACACACAAAGGAGCTATAAAAAAAAAGTATTTATTTAGTACAAAAAGAGGCTCAATGCAACATATTACTGCACGTAAACTTACCAGTCGTCTCCTCTCCTCTTCAACAGCAATCAGGAGTCGAGCAAACTCTTTCAGTGACTGGGCTGAAAATAAAACAAAGAAAAACAATGTCCTGATTTAGATTTCACATCCTGATAACATTTTAAGATCAGATGAGTCCATTATCTGGACCTAAGTCGTAGTGATAGGATACTGCTCTGATGTGCTACTCCACTGAAATCAGTAGTCATGAAATGAGGCTTGGAGGGAAGTGAGCAGCAGGCCAAGAGCAGGTAAAAAACATAGGGAAAGAGCCAGAGTCTTAACAGTCATGTGTATCTAAAAACTAATCTTTTAAATAGAATATGGCAAACTGATTTTCCTGGAATGTGCAAAGATTAATCTCAAAACAAAGAGTTCTACAATCAGACACAAAATTTACTTTAACACATAAGGATTAGAAAGAAATGGAAAAGGAAAATCTTTAGTGTCTTCTATTAGAGTTCAGCAACACATCTGCAAGACCTATGAAAAATATTCAGGTAAAAGTGTGAAAGTCAACTTTTTAGAAGAAATATGTTACTTATGCCAAACATTTAGGTTTAGCAGCTCTTTGGCTTTATGTTTTGCAAGGACACGCTCTCAGGTGATGAGAGCAGATGATTGATTTGAACTCTGTTACAACTGTGAGAGAGTCTTTGCTCAAAAACGCCTGCAAATATAGGTTAAAGAACTACAGAGTATTTCAACAGAAAAACAGTAACGGTATTAACCTATAAAAAAGGGCAAGAAATGGGAAAACATTCAAAAAACTCTTAAAGCTTTATTTTCATGTGACCAAGTAGTGCAAATGTCTCTAGAAAAATCTCTTTCCATTTATATAACTTTCTCAAGGGGATACGGGTTGTTCAGAATTCAGCATCACAGTTCCACAGACAAAAATGCCAGAGAAGAATCATGTGAAGAGAACTAAGCAGCTCTTTTTATTTTCTCCTGATGCAGCAGTAATTGCTGCCAATGACAGGATGCTAAATTTCATGGTTTAAAGCTCTGATCACATGATGCAGATTCATAGATCCTACAGCTTCTCACAACAAACTTGAGGCTATCTAAATCATCTTATAAAGAAGAAAAAAACCCAAGGAAACAAAATCATAGAATTTCTCAAAAGAACAGGCTTCAGAAAGTCTTCATGGTTAACCGACATAGACTGCTGAGGGTACACTAACAGAACTCTTGTCTTCTTAAATATTATTCTATCTTTTTAAGTGTTTTTTACTAAAGGTGTCACTCTCCAGTAATATGGCTTTGTTCTCTTTCAACTTCCCTGAAAAATTTCAGGAAGTACATCTTCTAGAGGATCTGCTACGTTCCAGTACCTAGCCTGCATTCATGAATTGCTACTTAGTTTTTGGACCACACCCAAATAATTTTTTTATCTTTTATCCCATCTGGACATTGCAGAGGTCACTCTTGGATTTTTCATGCTCTCTTTTAACTTTTACAGCTGAAGAAAACATCATTGTTTGTTCCAATTTCTTCAGAAAGTCCTTACATAGTTTATTTTTTGCAACTGTAATGCTATATCTGCGTATCTTGACATCTAAGTCACTCTTTGCTGACAAATCCTTCTTTCCCTTCTTATTACTCATGAGCTCTTTGTTTAGGTCAAATACACCTGGCAAGTAAAAAATCCATCCAGCTGGGTCTGAAGCCTTTTCCTTTAATATTTTTCCCTGAGAACAAAAACACCATTAAATTTTGCAACCTCTTAAGGAAAAGAAATGCTAGGCCTCCTGTACAAATTTATAAACTCCTTGACTTGGCCTCACTAGCTGAGCCTTTCAGTCACTGACTTTCAGTTACTTACCAGCTCAGCCTTTATCCGAGTTGCATCTGGAAATCAAGAATGTAAGTTTGCTATGCACTGAATTAACTCAGTCTCTTAGAGTCAGCTCATAATATCCCAACTGTCAAAACCAGGTAAAGAAATAGATGATGAACCAACTGGTTAGTTACCTCATATGAAATCTGTTGAGTATAATATTCAAGAACCCTGACATACCCATTATGAAACCCTAAAACCTAAATAAGCAATGAGCCAAACACATATGGCCTACCTATTTCTTATTTTCACACGGATATCTCCCAAAATTTAACATGAAACAATTTTTTACCGTAGAAAACAAGACAGGGCCAGTTCATCCCTTGCACATGTGGCAGGGTGATTCTTTACCCACCATTAAAAAAATTAATCTTTTCAAATAAACTAGATAAACATATTGTTTGAATTTTATTACCTATTCAGGGAATTAGGATGCACTTCAGAAAAACTGCTGACTTTCTAGTAAAGCCAACAAGAGAAATTATTTCCAGATTATTTCAGTGAAATAACTGGCCATCCATAACCACAAGATGATGTGTTACTGCAATCACATGTTAAAATTCCTTTCCTTCTCCTTTTTTCACTTTTTTACTGCAGAGTCAGTAACAATGACATAAATATTTCGAAGAGAAATGATCATATGACGCACTGTGTCTTTGTGAGGACAGCAGATCCAGAACCTACTGAAATTTCAGTTTTCCCTACCCACATCAAGCCTTATGATACTCTTCAATTCAGTTTCTGATCATATCATTAAAACCATCCTTAATACAGTAAAGACTCATGAATGTACATACTTTTTTTCATCATCTGCAATAAGAAAGCTAACACTTTGCACCTTTCAGCAGCCAAGCAAAAATATTACCAGTGCCCAGCCCCATGGTATGGGCAGGACTTTATCTAAATCAAATAGAAAGGGTGGGGGACAGGCAGGTAAAAGCAATACAGTTTTGTCAGGCAATATAAGACCAAGAAGTTAGAAGAGGAAGAACAGCAGGAAGCAGAAACTGGGCAGTAGGATGAATGGAAACTCTTAGGAAAAAGAAAAAAAAACCATCCCAGTAAAGGAAACTTTTGATTCATCTTCCTATTTTCAAGTCAGAACCAAAGTGGTTTTAAGTTTCTAAGTTTTTCCGTTTCAAGGTTTTTTGCTTAGGATTTAAATAAAACTAGAAAAGACCGAAAAAACCTATAAAAATATGTTCTGCAAGTGTGCAACTCAAGATTCTCCTCATTGGTTAACGCTAATATAAAGGTACCAATATGTCCCTTCAATATGAAGATTGAGAAAATGTTGTCATCTTCTATTCCCTGTTGCCTCATCTTTGGGGGGATTATAAAGGTCAAAGTTTCACTAAGAACACAGAACCTCCACTCTTCAGCAGCGCTAAACCAAACCATTCACCTTGACCCTAGAAACACCTTTACCTCAGTACTGACTACACTTCCACTGTTTCCTATCCAACACCCACCACATCCATCCTTTTTGTATTTGTCAATGCCCACAAAGCCATGGCGTGTCCTTACCCAGCTCAGGAGGTGCAATGGCAAGAACAAGTAACTCAGACCATTAAGAAGGATCCATGCCTGGAATGCAGACAAGAGCTCAGCAACATGGACCTCTCTGGTGACCCCAATGGTTGGTCCGCTCTTGCAATTGTACCACATAAACATCAAAAATGCTTCACCACTGCCAGATCTCCCACAATAACAACGAACTTTGCAGTACTTATGAGTCTTTCATGTTCTTACACCGTTCTTTCCCATACATTCCCAATCAGTCTGACCTCAATTAAAGACAGGGCCTGTCCCCAGAGAAGGCCAGGGTGGATGGGACTTTGAGCAACCTGCTCTAGTGGGAGGTGTCCCTGCCCATGGCAGATGGCTGGAACTAGATGAGCTTTAAGGTCCCTTCCAACTCTAATCATTCTATGATTCATCTGTTCTGGAAGCCACCACAGGAGGTGATAAAGGGAAGGCAAGACAGTCCTCACTTCTCTTTCCCCAGTGTACGCTACTTCCTTCTTCTTCCCTACTTCTTTTCCCACAGCTCCTCTCTGGTTGCCGACAGCTGACAGCTCCAGCTCACTTGGGGACCAGGCCAGGCAGATGGACACAGCATGGGTGATCCCATGGGGTGTCAGGGATCCCCAAGAGAGCTCCTGCAGGGCGGGGCATTGCTCCCCTCCACAACCCAGTCCCCTCTTAGGGTTCCAGCATGAATCTGAGGGTAACACCCATTTCATTCTGGATTCCCAGCTCCCAGCAGGAAACAAACAAAGAGCAATAACAATCTGAGGTGCTTTGCATACTTAAAAACCAGAAGACTTAAAAATCAGAAGCATTTGCGTCAGATGTGGCCCACTGCTGTCTGTGAGGAGGCCCGGGAATTACACACAGGCCTCACAACCTTTTCTTACTAATCCTACAACATTTTTATTCCTGCCCCTCTTTTTAATCAGAATAGACACAGTAGAGTTAAAGTGAACTTTGTAAGCACTAAAGGGGGTGGGGAGAAAAAGGGTCAAGTATTTTACAAGAGGAAATCTCATGGGAACGTGCTGATAAGAACTAAATTCTGAAAACATACTAATAATATAAAGAACAGTATGTAAACCTAACATTAAATATGAAGGTATTTTTCATTATTTTCAAAATCATTATTGTTATTGGTGGGACATTTTACGTAGAAAAAAGTGCTGCTTTAAAACTTTATTCTAAGTCATTAGGAAACACTAGCTTACAAAATCCAAATAGTTTTACAGTCCAATCTTTATTTAAGGGCTATTCAGAGGACTTGTAAGATACACTTGGCATCATGATGGAAATGATGCCTGTGAAAAGCAACGCCCAACAAGTAAAACCAATTGTATATGTACCCAGCTGTACACTTGTGGTCTCATTCATCACAATTAAAACAAGTCACCAGCTGTTTTCTCTGGAGTGTTCCCAACCCAGAAATAATTCGCTACAAAATTTCCCGTGTTCAGGAGAAATAGCTCCCATTACTGTAGTAAAAAAAAAAAAATCAACTACAAAATAACCCAACCCAACCGACAAAATACCAAACCCTCTTTATTTTTAAATCTTAAGTCTTTTAATTAAGTTGCTTCATAAGGAAGCAAACTAACAGTAGCAACCACTTAAACCTTAATGGTGTTCCAAAAGATGCACCTTTTTCATTTGGTTTTTCATCCCTATCATTTCAAACACACAATACAGCTCCACAAAAACCTACACTTGCATAATCAAAAGAACCGAAGCTTAGTGTAGGAATAAGTGAATGAGACAGAAAAATCACAAATTTCAGATTAACACTGACAAGGCACCACAAGTATCTGGAATAAAGAGACAATAATCTACTTTCTCAGTACCTTGTATCTAAGAAGAACAGTGGATGTCATAAAAACCAGGTAACTGAAGGTAACTAAACTGGGTATCTCAAAACATCACCAGTATGGCAAGTTTTCAGTGTGCCAAAATGTAAACCCAAATTCAGGCTGTCTTGAAATAAGGTTCCCAAAGTATGCCATTCTCTTTATCTTTCAATACGTTGGCTGTGAATTTAAATATAGCCTTATCTTATACAATACAGATTTCCTTTACCACTGTCACAACCTGGACTGATTTGTTAGCAATTCTTTTTCTTCCTTTTTTTCCTACTGAATAAAGCCTATAATGCATCAGAAGAGAACAATTATCTACCGCTTCAAAGAGAATTACAGTTTAGCCCAAAGGGAACAAGCTGCAGGATCAGCGCCTTGGTTTGCAAACTGAAATAAAGAATAATTTGTGCACCTTAGAAATATTTCATAACCAATGCTGACTGAGCTTCAGTACTGCTGTGATATAATTTAAAAAATGATAGTGTAAGACAACTGCAACATATCCCTGCAGAAAACAGCACTTATTGTTTTTTTTTAACAGATAAATCTATGTTTGGTTAAGTACATGTCTGCTAAATCTTCCCAGTTACTCAGGTTTTCATTCTTCGTTGGCTGCCTCTACTTCCTCCGTCACTTCTACCCTAGGTCTGCTTCCCTCACTTTCCAAGTGGCAACATTTTTTGAGAAACTTTAGTTTGGAATACTGAGATGGGTATCATAAGTAATATTTACTAGAAATTCAGAAGAGAAGAAAAAAAGGGGGAAAGGAGTGTAAGATCTGCAACTATTGCTTTTCTTACCAACTTTATTCTCTCCTGGGTTTCATTCCCAAGATATGGGAGTAACTGCTTTCTTTTGTTTAGATTTAAAGTAATATTGCTTAGGTATTTATGGAAATTCCAGTTTGTAAGATAACAGCATGGCAGATGCACTGTAACTTTGAGCTGACCATTGCTGTCAAAAAATAACTTATGTCAGAAGATTCCATTGTGGAAAAGGAAGTTAGAATAGCATGATAATGGTTCATCTCTTCGTGGTGTTTAAACTTGGAAAATTTTTAATGGATGAGCTGTGTTATCCTTCATTTGGTTTCTTTTACCTCACTAACCTGGATATCAGGTTGTGTGGATCTGTAATAGGGAGGTCATGCATTCCTTCAGTCTGTGTTTACATTTACCACAACCTCCATAAGAACAGGGGGAAAAAAGCTACTTTTACCTTCCAATAATACAATGAAACATACTTCTGACAGTAAAAGACACAGGCTGAAGCAAAGACTCAAGTGTTCAGGTTTTAAAATTATATGGAAATACCCCAACAGACACTCTCAATTTGAAAGCAAATTCTGCCAGCAGACAGTGGTTTAAATTCACAGCCCAAATAACCACAAATTTCCTTGAAAAATTCCATCATGGGAAGGTACACAAAGGTAGAGGGAACTCTGTCTGGTCTGTACTGCTCTTGTAATAGAACCAAGGCATACTTAGAGCAGACAAAGTGAAACAACTTCAGACTCAGTAAAAGTCTTTTCTTACTATCGGCTCAATAATTTATCTGGTAAGTAAACTCTGCAAGGGCTTAATCCAGTACATATTTATGAATTAGCACCATGACTTTTCAGATTTTGAAGCGGTTTCTACCTAATCCAGACTTTGAACTTTCAATTCTGATGAACAAAAAAAATAAAATAAACCATCCATGGTTTATCCTGACTTAACAGAGACATGCCTATGAGAAAAATAAATAGCAACTATCACTGTTAAGTTTGGTCCTCCCACAGAGCACAAGTTACAGTGGTAATTTCATTTTCTTTGGTAATTCCCACTTAGGACTGCGAGTAAAGGTATTTTGCCAGGTTCTTCCAATTCTTGAAAATAAGTGTGCTATCTTACAGAAATAAATCCAAATTTTCCAACCAAACCCATTATACACCAGGAAGGAAAAATATGATAAGAGACAAAGAGACACAAAGGTGAAAAACGCCCAGTTTAACACTTCTGCAAAGAAATTACACAAATGGGGAAGCAGGAAAAATGACAAAATTAAGACTTCTATGACAAAATTTATGGTTCAAGGACTACATATTGTTCTCCAAATGTGACCATATTTTCCACTACATACTGATAAAATAACTTTATCAGAGCACAGCTACTGAAATTCGTGTTAACTAAAATTAAACAAACAAACCCCAAGGCTTTTCTCTAATTCATTTGAGTTTAAACACTAAACTTACAGTAAATGTGGCGGTATTTCGTCCT
>VZTM01008159.1:3097-18969 GCA_013400555.1 Jacana jacana
AATAATGTGCCCGTCCATCACGCTCTTCTGCCCCCAAGTAAGAAAGGGTTTGTTTAAAATGTTGACACTGAAGCCATCAGTGGGATCGGGTGCTAACAGGCGGTGTTCATGCCCCTCAGAGCTCTGTTCCAGACTTTGCCATATCTGCATTAGTTATATTCTGTTCATACTGCCAGATTTCTTTCAGANACTACAGGGTTCCAGCCACCCAGGACTGTGTGACAAATCTCTCACACAGCTGACCGTTTCACTATGCAGTTAAATGTGGAAAAGACTGTCATTCGTTTCAAGCTGCAACCGGACTAGGATGGAATTGCACACAAAGTGAAATGTGAGCTGTCAGAGAGGAAAACAAGAGCTTTGCAAGGGTCTAGTTCGAGATTTAATCTGTCATTTAGAACTAACCTTAAATTCAGGTTTCATCCATATTTTAGCTCAGTAATATTGGGGCATTAATATAAATTAGTTAAGGACAGACAGCTAAATGCCTCTAGTTAGGTTTTCTCTTGATTCCTTCTCAGAGGCTGTGGAGTTGCACATGAAGCTGCTCCTGAACTACTGCATCCTTATATATTAAACTAGCACTAATTTTGTTTGCCTAGTCAGGGAGATATAAACCCGTGGAGCTGATTCACATGGAGGTTAGCTGTCCCAAAGGCTATGAGAGAGGCAGGGGAAGCAGCTGGGGTCAGCGAGCATTTTTTGTGTGTGTGATCAAGGACTCGGTATCAGAATGTATTTGTTCCTGCTCCAAGGAACCTGAGTTTTCTAACACAGGCTTTCTTTTCTTTCTGTGAAATGATTCAGTCACAAAAAGATTTGTACTCTACTGAGGCAAACACACAACTCACTAGCAATGGAGGTATGAAGAAAGAACAGATTGGGTAGTCTGAGAGTTCTTGCCCGGGAGCCCGAGTAAAAACCTGTGCTTTTTCGAGGATGCCATGTTACGTCCTTTTAAGAACAGACTGCAGCTGTTTTGAAAGCTTCATCTCCCCAGTTCAGTAGTTTCTATGAGTGTTTTACCATTCTGAAAGTCAGTTGGACTTCATTTCTAAAACTTGAACCACAAAGCGGTCCTGGCAGCTACTGTGAGAGAGACCACAACGAAACAGTGGCTTGTTTGTCTGGAGTACCTGAGAGAGGTTTCACGCTTGTGACTAATCTATAGCAATGGAGGACCTGAGCAAATGACGAATCAAGTTTAAATTCTTGTATACGGTGTGTAGGCGGGAAAGTAAGAGAGAACTCAAAATATGAAGCTGCGAAGCTGTAAAGTCCCAGTACTGCCATAAGGAAGCAGGAAATGGAGCCATAGGAGGCCTAGAGCCTCACTGAAGTGAGTATCAAGTCTGTGTGTGGTCTTGAAACCAGCATTACTGTGTTATTTAGAGGTATAATTTTCTTTAATCTAGCATAGTTGTAGTATTATAAGACAGCCATACATGCCTACATTTAGGTGTAATTTTTCCCAGGAAGATTATTCCTCTTTCCATATCAGAATGTACTATACAGGTATAAACAGCCTCATAACTCTATAGCTGCAACCCGCCTAGGATGGGATTGCACTATTTTTTTTATGTCTGTCTAGTATAACTTGTTTGTACAGACATAAGGGTAGCTTCTCCTGAAGAGTTTAGGTCATTTCGCAGCACTCCTGAATTGCTTTGTTTCATAAGAAATGCCTTGCAAAAGCCATAGTTGCTGTACTGCACAGACATCTGGTTTTATGGCTCCTGTTCCCCACCTCATTCCATTTCCTGTCAGACAAGTGAACCACTCAGAGCATTGGCTAAAGTTTTATTTGGCTAAAGTTTTATTTTATTTATAAAACTTTGGCTAAAGTTTTATTTCTGTTTCTCCACAGAGGTTCTTCAAGGTAAAAAGTCTATTCCCTTCAGAGACTGTTCTACTTTTAGATCCTGCTTTATATGTTTCATGCAGTTGGTTTTTTCCCCTCTTCTTTCTCAGCCATCACTGGGTTTGTGGAAAGAACATGCAATTAGGTAGACAGTAGAAGTCAATGTGAGATGAGGACTGGGTGTTGGGCTGAGATCCCAAAATAGGTCTGGCTGCAGAAGCCATTTCCTGTTGTGTGGAGTAAGCTCCGATGCAGCGTGATCATGTCCTTTATCTCCTCAGGTGGTTGAGCTACAAGTAAGACACTACTTGTAAAATATGTGTTTAAATACAATTAATGCTTCAGTCTTTTGAAAAGTGAACCGCTCATATATTGCTACTAGGCTGGCTATGTTTTACTGGGATCTACTAATTGTGTTATATTTGACCATATGGGAAACTGACAGGCTGTATCTGCTACTGAAATGGCATCAAACATCTTTTTTTTTGGTGCAGCAATTCAGCTTAGCGTAAGATTTGGAAAAAAGGCTTGTACGTGGTTATTTGTCCCTTCTGCTCAGAGTATAAAGACAAAATGAAAAATTAGCCTGCAGTCAGGCTGACTTCCAAGTGGGGAAATCTAAAGAGCTAGTTCAGCCAATAAAAGTAGGTAACACAAAGATTAGTAAAAGATTTATTATTTCTCATGCATAAAAGCCTGTCTTGTGTGCTGAGATCAATTGATTTCAATTTTATTCAATTAAGTCTTTCAATTCTTTCAATTAAATGTAACAAATTTTGCTTGTTATGGGTTATGTTGTGCTTGGAAAATTACTGTATGCTCGGTTTATTTGGCCTTGAAAAGCCTTGCAAAACCTTTCTTAACCATTTAAGCTCAGTCCAATAAGGTATGAGGCAGGATTATGGCTGACATCCCAACACCAATGTTATTTTGAGGAAATTTGTACAAACCGTGTGTTTAGAAAAGGGAAGGCTCAGGTTTTTTTTCCTGTAGTGTTAATTTGCTCTTTTAAAAGGAAATTTTATTTCTACAATTGATCTGTTCTGTTAGGATTAAAGGAGATTCCAGGTTTAATGCAAACTGAACCACACTGAAGGTCCCTGCACAAAATGAGGGCATTCATGGTGCTGCTGTCCCAAATGCATGCCTTAGCTTGGCCATATGGCACCGGTAATGGACTTAAGCAATAAATAGCATTCTTGACATGGTATTTTTCATTTCCAAAACTATATGTCTAGTCCCATGCTGCAAAATGCAAGCTTGAAAAAATTACAAATTTTGGGTATAAATAATGTTTGTGGGCTGAAAGGATGAATCGGGGCAGTATTTTGAGCTTCCAGAATAAATGCCCTTGTTTTGGGGTCTTTATCGTAACAGCATCTTACAGTTGGATGTGAGGAGGCAGAGAAGAGGGTGAGCAATTTGCAAGTCAGCGGAAAGACTTGTCTTATATCTATCACACATATATAAGGCAAGTATCATTAACTTGTGTATGTGACCAAACTCTCTCACGTGTACTTCTTTCATTCTCTTGTAGTGGCAGTGAATATAGATCATAGATTGTAAACCTGAGAATGTACAATTCAGAGGACAGTCTCCAAATCTACATGGAGCAAAGCTATTGCTTTTTTGTTTGTTTGTTTCTCTCTAAATGACACCGTGTCATCTCTAAAAATAAAGGACTTTGGGAGAAAATTTAAAGCAGTTTCTTCTCAGTCTAAGTACAAGTAGAAGAGCTGAATGGGGTCTTTTAAATTGCTTCTCCTGCGGACTTGGCAAACTTTCCATGTTGGGAATTACAGGCAGCAACTCACCTTGTTTAGCCCTCGGTATGTGTGTGAAAATGTGTTGAGCTAATTTTCCTCCTGCAATATGTGCTGCCTTTTTTCCTTCCTGGAAATGATCTGAGAACATTCCGAACTTTCAATGTCTCCCTTTACATAATTTATTTTTGATCATCACAGTGTCCCTAATGTAAGGTTTTCCAGCTTCACCTTAGCATGATCTTAATAGGTTCTGCTCATCCTTACATGTGCCAGAAAAAACGATTTGGACAAAGCCTTGATTTAGGCACTGTGAATCTCTCCAGACAGTCTGAATTGCACATTCACAGGTTAGCAGCACAGATTTGCTCACTGCCAGAGTCAGGATTACATTTTGGCTTGTATAGATATTTGTAGGTTTTTCCTATAGCAGATGGAAAAATGACCTTCTCAGGAGTGTGATCATGTTTGGTGGCTGTACTTTGCTGAGGACTTGAAGGTTCTGCTCAAGGGCCAAGGCTGCCCGCTTTGCCAACCTAGAAACTCGAGATCCCACCTGATGAGGCCAGGAACTTTGAGGTCCTCAACTTCTGCATCATGTAGAAATACAGAGGTGCTCTCAGAGACACTCACAGTTCTGCTCTTCCTACCCAGCCACTGTGGTTGCCCTCTGACAAGGAGATGCTTCAATTGGGTGCTGCCAGCCTGGCTCAGGGCAAGAAGCCAAGCCTCAGCTCTGCAGTCCAAGGCCATCACAGGACCTGCAAGCAGCTGAGTCTGCTTTACTGTGTCTTAGAAGCAGCACTATCCCCATGCACAGCGTAATCAGCTCATGCACCAGGCACCAGGGCTGGAAAACATGTGATGTGGTCTGAGTAAAATACTATTCTTTCAAATTTAAAGGACGTTTTTAGCTGCCTGGTCAGGAAGGAAAAATAGCAGCTAAATGTAGATGCTGGGGAGATGTCTGCTTGCCTCTGAAAGCAAACTCAAGCAGTGAGAACTGGAAAGTGACCCTACCTTGCTGGAGGCTGGGAAGGGGGCAATGCCTAGCTCCTACCAAGTAAACCCCTCCCACCACACTCCATGCACACCCCTGGCCCCATGATGAGATGAAAAGTGCAAATCACAGGTCACCTACTAGATACTGAGGGTGGATAAGGAAAAATAACCTGTATCGGTGCAATTATCTTAGCCAGTCCACTCTGTCTATTGAGAAATAACATTCGTTTCTGGGAATGCTGCCCTCTCGTGAAAGGTCAGCAATATAGCATTCCCTCCCCTCTTCTGCTCTCCTACCCTTAGGACTGCTATGAAGACACAAGGATGTAACGTGCTGTTACTGTATTTGATGTCATTTCAAATGCTGTCCCCAGCATTTTCCATTAAACACAGAAATCATCGCTTTCAAACTCTTGGTTACTTTTCCCGACCGAATTCTATGTTTGGAAAAAAGAATCATGATGAGGTAGCACGGCGTATGCCTTTCCTGTTAGTTGCGCTCCCTAAGGATTTGAAATCTTAGTAAGTGTCTTGGGTGGGAATTGTAGCCAGACTAGCATGGTCTCCAATGCAAACTATCAAAATGCATCTTTACCGTTCTTTTCTGATGTCTTCTCTAGCGTCTTTGCTGATAGCACTCAAGCTATCTAGTATAAACCACCTTGTTAATGTCTAGATAAAACATTGCGTTGTATACACTGTCTATATAGATGGACCCTGGTTAAGATACTGGCTATAAATTAGGAGGAATTAATTAATTAGAATTACTCTGTTTCATAAACTGTGGTATGTCCTTGCACTATATGTTTGGGAGGACCCCAGACTTTTAATGAAAAGCTGAAGGGATCAGCAAGAAGGCAGCTGCAGTTCTACCTGTGAGGGTGGTCTCATCTGCAGTTTAGGATGGTTTTAGAAGCAGGGGTTATGGGTTTGGACATGGCATTTTTTGGGATTCAGAAGTGAAGTTATTCACACTATAAAATTATAATAGCTAAAAGTGGTTGTTGGTCATGAAAAGGGGGATATAGATCCCCACTCCTCATCTTCTTTTATTCTGAAAAATTAGATTCTTCTGGTAGAGTTGGTGATACCATAAGACATCTCCTTGTGCGCTTCTTGGGCTATGGGTGACCCTCCCGTCACACTCCTGGATCATTGCCTGTCTCCCTTCTATTTCCAGTCTGGTGCTGAATCCTCTCCCTGTGCCATGACCCCACATCTGATGCTGCCAGAGAACATGAGCTGCGGTTTATAGTGTAAGACTAGGCAGCTGAGAATATGAAAGTGGTAGGGCCACACACCCTGGCAAAATACAGTGTTCTGGGAAACTCTTTAAAGAGGATTTGGAGTTACATTATAATTTGCAAGCCATACATTTGTAAACAAGATTTGTAAGTGAAAGAAGAGAGAGGTGTGACCCCCCCTGTACCAAAACTACGAAGTCAGCTGATGCTCACATCTATTCGAATCCTAAAAACTGGCCTGTGCTTTAAGTATCAGAGCTTCTTCCCAGCACATGGGAAGCACATTGTGCATGTGTCTGCTGCATGACTCTACACTTCAGGGAAGAAGGAAGTTCAAAGGCTGCATTCATAGATGAAGTGTTTTGAGACTGAAATTTGATTCCTTGGTGGCAATTAGAACAGCAGGAATAAATATGCTTGTGGCTCCATAAAACCATTATAAACCAATACTGCATCAAGACCTACCTGGGTTTGGCAATGTATATAGCGTATTTTATTAGGGAGAATTGAGTAAGGACTTAAGAAAAGAATCATGTATTTTTCCACCACCAAACAAGTTATGACATGGAAATAAATATTACTCCCTGAGTTTTTAATACTGCAGCTCTGACTAGATTTACTTAGAGGACCAATCACCTTGATGCTGTTCCTATCAAAGCCAGTGGTAAAAATCCTGTGAGATTCCAGTTTGAATTTACTATCTTAATGGGAATAAGGAAGGAAGCTTGCAACAATTATCCTTTTATTATCCTGTTTCACCAACAGAACACTATGTAATAACTTTGTACATTGCTGACATGTTGAACAAAATGCAGAACAAAAATATCATATGAATCATATTATGTATTAAATTAACCTACAATGCCAGGGATTATGCTGCAAGAAAGACAATATTGAAATGAGACTAACAATATGTGAACTGCGGGTATTGGGTAGAGCGAGTGTCACACCGCACAGCCAACGGCATCTAATATGTTTAGGTGAGCGGTTGCATATTGGTCAATCGGATGAGACTTCAAAGACAATTCCTTCTGTACATCTGTCACGTGCCTGTGCTGAATCTCTGAGTACTGCCTCTCTCAAGACATACTGTGTAAGCACACCACTGATGTATTGGTCCAACATCACCTGACAATCAGACCATAACAGCACTCATTTTTACAGCCTGGACTGTATCTCCACTTCCCATCTGGAGCAAGCCAGTTCCACCCGTGAGGTAAGGATGAGACAGAGCGGCAGGATCTGCAGTCTCGTTTGAATCAAGGCACTGCTTTGTTGGAAAAGGATGGGTTCAAGAATCCGGGTTGTTCCTTTCACTGTGATGCTGTATCAGAGGCAATTACCCAAATATATGCAGAGAAGATGATCAAGAAAAATAGCAGGAAATACTTAAAATGGCCACGTTCAATGTTGCTCTGAGCAATTGTATTTGATGAGAAAACAAAGAAAATTTAGACTATTGTCTCTCAGCTGCATGTGTTTCTATGGGGCTTTGCTGACAGGGCCTCGGCTGAGGGTATTTAGCACAAGGTTTTGTTCATCTCCTTTGCTTTGGAACAGGTATGATTTGAGACAAAGCTTTCATCCATGGAGGCAAAATTTCCAGCTCAGCTGTGAAGTTTAATCAGGATTCCTTCAGTAAGTGGAGAATTAAATGCCAGAGAACTATAAATCCTCAAACCAAGTGGCAATAATATAGCATTGGACAATTTCCTTAATTTCATTTTTCCTGTCTACAACAGAAATGATCCAAGAACTTAAAGGGATGCATTTAGAGGACCAATGAGATACTTGGCGAATCACAGGAGGCTTGGTCTGATTTATATTTCTTTTCACAGTGAGAAAATATTCCTAATATACAATGCAGACATTAGAAGAAAGCAGCAGCAGAGAAACAGGAAAATAATCTGCCAAAGCAAACTGACTTAGAAAAGAAAAACATTTCACTAGTCATCATCTCTCTTCTGTATTAGCAACAGAAGAAATGTTTTCTCCTAGAAGCCTCTGGAAAACATCACCGGTCTGACATACACTCCAGGCCACACAATGTCTGTACACCAGGAGACACCGCAGTCACCATTCAGCTAACTTCACCCACCAGCCTTTACAAATATTTTTAAGCTTATCACCTGGCCAGCCCAAGGGCTAAACATTTCAGGGAAAGCACAGAAATCCTTATCATAAATAATACAGCCAGTGTATCTGCCATCTCACTCTGTTCTAGGGCAGCGAAGACGCTGCATCATTTACTGCTGCACTATATAGTGAAACACATCCTTCCATGTGGGAAATGTATTTACAAAGATTACCCAGCAGAAGAGCATGAAATGATTTGTACTGGGACCTGCAGCTTATAGGGAAGATGCTGTTTGGCAGGGACAGAGCTAATGTCTGGCAGAACATAGTACATTTCCAGCGCCGACGGCTGCAGAGGCAGAGCTGGTTTCAGCAGGGCAGCAGGTAGCAGGAGGCTGATTGATGGCAGCGTGGGCTCAGAGCAGGGATGGGCAGAAAGCCCTCTGTGCTCAGCCCTCTGTGGGCACAGCTGCTTGCAGGAGGGGCGGACATAGCATGAGTATGGCTGTAGCTCTGAGAACAAACCTGCCCCAGAGAAGTGCTCACCTCCTGTTCCCCAACCCTTCAGCCCTCACAGTAGAAGAGTTTTTCCATTGACATTTTCCCCAGTTCTTTTGGGTTAATTGTAGCTTCTCAGCATGGTCACTGAGCAGGGAAAAAACGTCTTACAGACAGATCAAAGTGCTCCTAATCTCAGAAGGAAAACAAGCACATCCCCAGCCCTGCAGCCCTCCCTCACAGTCCCAGATGCCTTCCCCAAACCACAACCCTCTTCCCCTTTTTATGGCTGACAATTGCTGTTCCTAAACTAACAAGTGCCAGTGGCATCTCTGAGCCCACCAGTTCCATCCCTGACTGCCCAGTTTGCAACTGTATCTGGCGGTGTCTGTACCAAACATTAAACATTAGGAGGGGTCAGAAGCTGCAAGATTTGTCTTTTTAGATTGTTTGAGTTCAATCAGTTTTAAAGTTTTTCCTAATAACTGTGAAGACTGTTCCTTTCTAAATGAAAGCTTATCTTAGGTGATGGTGGGTGTTTGAGTTTTTAAGAGCCAAACCAATCACTATGAAAGCTGCCAATGCCTGGCCTTTTTTTCTCATCTTGCCCAAAATGCCTATGGAAGAGAAGTTCCCATATGTGAAAGGGTAATTTACCTGTGTTAAGTCCACTGGGAGTTTGGCTGTCACTCTCTGTGAGGGATGAAAGTGGACATGATCTAGTATTCTTCAGGAGGTAAAAATGTATTTTTCTTGAAGTGCTACCAGAGAAAAACATTGACAACTGAGTATTGCAAGGACTCTAGAAACCCTGCAGAGAAAGGCTGGAGCCCCCATATCAAAGAGCTCTGGGGGCTGTTAAAGTGGCTCCAAGGAGGATATGGGTTTAATCAACAGCAGTCCTTTAGACAGTAAGAAGCAGCATGTTTTGAACCTTCCCTGTTCGGCTTTTTGCAGGCCTGGCCAGCCGGGGTAAGGAGCTGAATCAGCTGCCCCTTGTCCCTCCCAGCTCCGTGCTGATGGGTCTTTCTGCAGCCTGGCAAATGTGTGTGGCTTCCTACAGAGAGAGAGGAGAGAAGCTGAGCTCTGAGTGCTAAACACTTTCCATGAGGTTAGCCATTGTTTAATTGTTTAATTGTTTAATAAATAGAAAGAGAGAACTTTTTAAAAAAAGAGAAAGTCTTGTTAGAAAACAAGACCAGAAAGCCTTAAGAGGCTGCCACACAGGAGTGCAACACTCCAGGCAGCGCTTAGATCCCACTCCTGTAACGAACCACCCCACAGCATCCCCTTCGAGCACACAAATGCATCAACATGATTTATTTCTAGATAACGTGCTGCAAATTCGACTCACTCTTTACTCTTGGGCAGAGACATACATGAGCTGTTGCCTTTCATACTTTCATCCTCTAATTCTTCATCACCTGCTCTGCTGGCACACCACTCCCGTTTCTACCCAGCACCAGTGGTGGTGTGATGCCTGACACAGCACTGCTACAAATCCCAAAGACCGTTCAGAAACCCCACATGGTTTGCTGCAGAGGTATTTGACAGAGGGAGGGCAGGCAGACATGAAGGGAATGGCTTAGGACCAGCTGAGGCCAGCCAAGGACAGCAGCTCAAACTGAGATAAAGCAAGCTACATTTGCAGTTATACTCCAAACTCTTCTCTCAAAGAGAACATGAAGGTGTTTGCCTACATGTTACAAATTACCTGGGGCAAAACATGCCTTGGTGCAGGTATCAATTGCAGTGTTTTGATTGTTTTGGCTCTTTCTGCAGTGAAACAAAACGCAAGCTTGTGCCAAGGGATGGAGGTGCTGCCAGGGGGAGAAACTCCTGCACAGTTCTCTAGGAGCTGGAGGATTTAAGTGTATTTTGTTCTGGCAATCATGGCCATGCTGGAAGAATCCTTTCTGACAAAAAACCCAACCAAGGTTAATTACTAAGCTCACAGAAAATGAGCGGGGAAGCACAAAATGGAGGATGGGGTGAGACCCAGGGATACTTGGTCTTCTAGGATGATGTTTTTTTGCATTTTCTCTGGCCAGCTGCATCCCTGCTTGCAGCCCCACTGTGTCAGACTGTGACAGTCGAGTATAGCTGGCCCAGTGAGAAAGATGGAAAAAGGCTGAGCTTTATTAGTAACCACAGCAAGTTTGCAAAAGGCTCTGGCTGTTTGCTTTCAGCCTTATTCTGACCCTGTGATTACGGATGCACTGATCATTATGTCCTTATTAAGACTTGAAAACAGAGGGCAGAAATTCACTCTGCTCCTCTTCACAACCAGCAAGCATTGATATGAGCTGGCAGATTCTAGAGCAGACACAGTAACTACTGAAATGAGAATTTTCAGGGACATTGCAGGATTTAGGACATGTTCTGCACAACTGGAATGAACCAAAGCCAACATTTCCTCTTTGTTTAGATACTAAGCTGAAGTTTGCTGAACCATTTCTTCCTTTCCTTTCTGACCTTTAAAGCCATGTACTGAAGTACAGGCTTGAGATGACAGGTAAGGTTTGGTATCTGTAACAAGTTATTTGAAAGAAAAGCTGTAAGGCTCCTTGCAGCCCTGGGGTAAGACCAAGACCCAGGGAAGGTGGGATTTGAGATTCAATCTTGTTCTCCTGCTTTCTATTAGCCTATTTGGTGGTGGCTGTTTTGGATCCTATTTTGAAATTACTCCCCTACAGCACCTTCATTTCTGAAAGGAGCTGTCTCGAAGATAACTGGTGTGTCAGTCCATCTCCCAGTGCAATCTGAGCGCTAAAATTCTGGAAACTGATTTCTATCCGTATCACGACACACTTCCCTGAACACTCTGTGAACGGTCCGTACAGAACGTTTTGAGTTTCTTAGACTGTAACATTCAACATTTGATATCTAAATTGGTAGTGTTCTGTAAAGCAGCAAAGCAGCACACTCATCCATTTTAATAACCTCAATGTATTCTGTAATAAAAAAAATATTCTTTGTATACCCCTTGGTGAACAAAATGGAAAATAAGACCTCAGATTTTCCTCTTAACCAATTCCAAGTCAGATCCCTAACGTGACCATAATATTAGAATAAGACTAGTAAGCCAAGGATAATGCTTTGCACAATATTTTATTTATATTTTTATGTAAACATAATTTGCTTTGTAGGCACAATATAACAAAAGCTCTAAAGCAACAAACACAATTAAACAGTGTTTCAGTTCACTTCAATCAGGCTTAAGTTAAAGAGAGAAGCTTTCACAGTTCCTTTAAGGCAAATTGAGAAATAATTTGTTTCACTTGAAGAAACTATCCAATTGTCTTAGAGTTGTTTAAACAACACTGTCAGTAGTAAGCACAAACCTTCATTTCTACTACCATAAGACTTGGTCAGAAACAAGTCTCAGCATTGTTATTTTCTGTAGGATGCCCTCTACCACTTCAAACGCGGTACTACTGTTTGTGGTGTTCTAAAAGGTACTTTGGGCTTGGGGGCCAAATCCTGCTAGCACAAATCCTGCTTCCAGAACACACACCTGAAAAATTCCCACTCATTTCAGTAACGCCCTTCCTAACCTTCACACAGGCCATATTAATACCAGTAAAACACAGAGCAGAATTCAGTTTGCTGATGGTAAGACTCATCTGTGTTGCACTCGGGTAGATACAGAAGATTTCCTTTGTACTCACTGTAACTACCTGATTTCCTGCTGATCAGAAAATGGCCCTAACATTGGTATGAATTAGCATGAAGAGTATTTTTGCCTTGCTAACAAAACCAGAAAGAACTAGCCAAAATTATTTCATTTGATTGCTGTCCCTGTGGTGTCTGTGGCCATGACCAAGATCACCCATCTTTATTTGTCTTCAAGGGTAATTTAACTGTAGAGCCAACCATACCGCGGTTTATAACAGAAGAACGAATTTGCTATTCTGCTTGCCCTACTAATTTAAGGCCTTGAGAATGCCACTTTACTGCCAGCTCAAAGGTCACCAGCAATATTGCTCACTTTGGCATCAAATCAAAATTCCTAGTTACGGTAAGGTTTGTTGCAGGACAACATCATTACACAAACTGCAAAACAAAATCAGGCATGTTTCCTACCATTGTCAGCTTATGATTCGTGAAAACTTAATGGCCTTTCTTAAAAGCCCAGTTGGCAAGCCCAATACATGGAAAACTCTCACTGAATAGAGATTTTTTTTCTGTGGATAAAGTCCTTGTCTGGGCCTAATATGGCACTGGAAGTGTAGGCAAGTCCAGCTTGAAAAGAAAATCAACTCTTATCAAGTTCTGCATCAACATCTAGAGAAAACTGAAGTTCTGCTTCCATTAATATTTTAAAAGCTTTTTTTTGGCATTTTCCTCCACAGTTATTTCTTTTCATTATTTTTGCATTTGTTTAATCCAAGGGAAACTCCTTCAGAATGAACATTCTGCACAATTATCTGATATTAGGACAGCAACTTCATGAGTACAGTGTAAAGATATGATGATGAAAGATGAAACAAACAGAAAAAACCATGAGAGAATCTTCTAAAACCACACATAAAAGTCATCCAGACCCACAAGTCCTTTCACATTGAGAAAAGCCTCCACTTTTCTATATTAGTTTTTAACTTCTGTCACTACAGTGTACTTGTAGATTTACGTAAACAATTAGCCATTCCAGGGGAAATACTTTCTTTTGAAAAAAATATATTAATTCAAAGATATATGGCGTTATACACCGTCTCTGACATTCCTTTAGCATTTCTACTGTAGGTGATTGCAGTAATTTTAAAAGAATTGTTTGAACAAGACAGTTGAGGACCTGAGTAGCTGCTGCTTGGATAGGTGAAAGACATGGAAAAAAGAGTGACTTTGTCATGTTGAGATACAGTTTCCACTAGTGGGAGGTAGATAAGACTAGCTGGTCTCTGAATGCTTAATCCTGCAAATAACTACAATCATAACTGTACATATGGAGCAGAGCTTTTGATAGAACTACTCACTGGATCAAAGTTATCCCCGTGCATAATTTCTGATGGGATTAAGGCCCAAAGCTCATCTGTGACAGGGTTACCTTCTGTGGGAGTTCAGCTCCAGCTTCATAGCCGATCAATGCTTTAGCCACTTCAGAGCAGTAAACTCCAGCCACAGATTTCTTCCCACATACTGATGAGTGATCCGTACCCATACAATTTACAAATGAAAATTAAAATTGGTTTGGATTTTGGACACAGGTGAGCCAATGTGGCCTCAGCAGAAGATGTTGATGTGTCAATAACAATGCTAATTGCTACAGGCAATTAAAGTATTGGGTCTAAAAGAGAGGCTCACTTTTTCTGTGCCTGTAACGGGTGATAGCTCAGATCAACAGGAAAGCATGAAGTGTTTAATTACTGGTACTGATGACTAATATGACTGTAGAATACTAATCAAAGTCTCTCAATTAATGATTTCTTGCACAATTTCAGATTCCACAATTCTAAATGAGGTATTTTTGCAAATGAAGGTAAGATTGCCCATAAAATGATAACAAATGACTGAGGAAAATGCAAAATCATCTTTTTTGCAACTTTTATCTGTGGTTCACGAAAGGAAAACTATTTTAACACTGAAAATTCACAAACCGAAAATCCTTCCTCTAGTTACTAGAATCTTCCAGACAGCAAGTGGGGATTTTTCTGTGTTACTGTTTCCAACTTGCAAAAAAAAAGCCCAAACTCCCCAAACTCCCCAAATAACTTTATGCAAAATGTTGGAATTTTCATGAGAAAGATGCCCATCTAAAATCACACAGTAAGTTAATAAGGCTTTCAAACACAAACAGAAAAATCCATGGGACTCCTACAGGGAAACTGGGTATTACACAGTAATGTCACAATACTGCACTGGGTGAGAATGGCACTTGAGTTCAAAACAACAATGATCAACAGCTCATAGCTCAGCTGACTGCAGACAAATACAACACACACTGTACTACAGCATTTGTTCACTGATGCACAGAATAGATTTTCCAGTCTTGTTCCCTTCCACTTCATCAATCTTTCGGCTTCCACCACCCCTGGCTGTTACTGGATGAATGGCATGCGCTCTTTATTCTCATTGTCCCCTTCATGGTCTTCTTCCTCCTCNCTTCCTGATGTTAAGAGGATCAACAGGATGACCAGAATGTCATTGGCCTTCTTGGCCACAAGGGCTAATTCTTTCTTATTTCAGTTTGATTATTTGATAAAGTAACTTTAAAAATGAAAGAATACATGGCTGCAACATGAAAATAAACATTCTGTCTGTGCAAAACTTTTGGTGGCACTACAGCACCTCCAGCTAAAATTCCCTAAGGGCTCACAGCTGAATTATGGAACAGAAAGCTCCTCTGCAGGACAGCTGCACAAGCAGACTCTGATCTGTGCACTTGTAGAAACTGATACTAAGGCTCTCAGATAGGAAACAGGACTGTGGAGGAAGTTTACAGAATGTGTGAGACCTCTGGTTTACAACTCCCTCTGTATCTGCTCCTCCAGAAACATCTAACGCTATTCTTGAATGCCAGCTAATGGATGGGATCTAGTCTCACAAGAGGCATCGTGGCAAGAAAACTAAGAGAGCAACTGTTTTGTCCAAAAACCAAGGAAAGTTTATGGAGCAGCGCATATGTAGACACTGGCAGAATATACCCGTGACAAATCTCGGATCATAGAGGAGTGGAGAGAAAAACTGCACTTCCATATGTTATTGAAGATGCCCTCTTAAAACACAAGAAGATGCCTGTATTAGCTTATAAATAGCTCAGAACCAGCTGAACAAGGGGCTTCTATTTTCTTTTTTAAGAGAAATGCAATGACACTGTACTTTCCCTGTTTGGTTACTAGCGTCTGCTGGAAATAAAAATAAACATCTCAAGAACAACCTGATTTTAATGGAGAAAAACAATGCTCTGAAGTTACCCATATTTTTGATTTAACACTCTTTTGTGAAAGTGTATCAAGTGTGTTCTCACCTTCTAACCAGTGGTTCTTGTGAACATGCAGTATCAAGGGAACAGATGGCACAGATGTATTAGTGTTATGTTACAGATTCTTGGTTACAGTTTTAAGATGCAATTCAGATACAAAATAACGCCCAGTTTCTACATGTGAGATCCCCAAAGCCTTCCTTTTCCTTGCAGCTACTATGTATGAGATTTGAGGGCAATTTTAGAGTAAGTGTAAGAGCTTAAGTGTAATGCCAGGTTCTTTTCTGTCCTTTTCAGACCTTATCTCAGGTCTGAAAGCAAACTTCATACATCAGTATTGACCTGAAGTCAGTTTTTCCTATATCATCAGTGAAAGTTTAGGCATGAGCCTGACTTTCATCTACTACTGCTCTCTGTCATGTTTCAGTATCGTGTTAAGTGGAACCAGAGCTCCATCACAACTATCTTCCTTCAGAACACTTCTGGAAGGAAGCATTTAGGTATTG
>VZTM01008173.1:2731-31442 GCA_013400555.1 Jacana jacana
GGCTTCTGATGTTTCCAGTGCTTTTCTCTCTGCATTTTTTTCAGTTAAGTAAATTGGATAAATGTACCATCACATGACAATAAGAGAACTGATACAGAAAATAATTCAGAGTGTAGTATTGATAAATGCTTGGTGCAGTAATAGCAATATGTCATCAATCACCAGTGTTCATTTTTGATGGCATCATATAAACTAATTCAGAATGAATGTCCTTTGCTTTTGTGACTTNCTTGGTTGTATTTGCAACTTAGTCTAGAGGAAAGTAATAATCCTTCATTAACCGGTAGGTGTGAAACATTCTCTATCAAGAGGGTAGAGGAGGAGGCAAATTAAAATTGGTTTTGGAATGTGTCCTGAGTCAGAGTGGTATTTGCAGTCTCATAAACTGCATCAATTATTATTATACATAAGGGTGTGTAAGCAAATTGATCTTTGTATTTTGCAGGTTTGCTCTTTTTCTCTTGGTTGCTTTTCTTTATACGTACAATATGTATTTCAAACGTCCATATAAAATCATTCAAGGACACATCAAATCTTTCATCTTGCTACGTTAATTCTTACGAGCCTATATAAGACTGTGCTTTACATTATGCATTAAGGTACTTGTAATTAGGAACTTGTGGTAATGACCCATTCTCAGACTGTGCTGTTCCTTGTTTTCCATTAACGGCTTTGAGAGTTTATTTGCTGAAAATTGAGTTTAATTTGATTAGCAGGAATTGTGAGACATTTGCAACACAAGGTATATTAGCATAGCACTTTGTTTGTAATGAGAGCCAAAAAGCATTTAGGGGAATAGCTAATTATTGGAGACTTTCCTTTTATAATAAGGAAGGTCTAGTTAAATTTTAGTACTCTTGCTTTCAAAATCCCTTAAGCTTTAACTACTGGCTAAAAGAAAAATAAAAGGGATTGCAAAAGTTCAGTAGATGTTTTCTGAAAGTCACTATTGGGTGAAATCCACCAATTTACTAAACAAAGAATGCATTTAATCTCAAAATTTGTCAGTATCAGCAGCTTTTCCCCCATATTTTTCAGCCTATTAAGCTGATAGCAGTAGACATTTGCTAGAGAAGAAAGATACTCACTCCGTTCAGCAAGGACCTCCTCCACATCGTTCTCCGCCCCCTGACCACACTCCCCCAAAACAGAGCGATGGGTTCAGTAGAAACAAGTGCTGTATACTGACCCGAGTGGAAGCTTTTGTAATGCCCATCACAAAATCCTGTGAAGACACTACTAATCCTGTTGAATTACTGTGAAGGTTTTTCATTCTTTTTAACTACCTTAGCAATTTTTGTCCTCAGTCTGTTGGGTAACTTTGTGTCCAAGTGCCTGTTGGGTGGGGGTGGTGTGCCTGGGTTAACCACTGCCTCAAAGGCTCAACCCTTTCAGAGAACACAATGAAGCTGCTGTTGCCTCTATCAAGTCGGTTCCTCTTGCACATCTGTGTGTTCCTTGGAATTAGCCATTGGATTGTTACGAATCTAGGTGAAAGTCTGGTTGAAACAAAGACTGGGTCCCAGGTCAGTAAAAGGCATCATAATGCTGGAGAAAAAGTAAACAACCTTTATAAAGTTTAAGTCAAATCAAATAAGTTACTGATAAAGTAAAATCAAATACACAGGATCCATAAGAAAGATACTGGTACTTTGTTCATGGATAAAAGTGTTTTATTCTAAGTGAAGTATTCCCTTTCTTAAGAAGGGGTACGCCTCTGTTCTGGAAGGAGTTTTCACTACCCTTAAATGCTTCTGCTGCTTCTGTCATTTGCATAAGCTGTCAGTCAGGAGCTAACTATGTTCCTTAAATGGGATTACTTATCTTCCTGGAAGTGTTCCAAGGTAAAGTGGCCACTTTGTTGAATTCACAGTGGCTTTTCTTCTTCGTGTTCTTTTTGCTTCCTCCAAAGCAAACATTCTTATCAGTTGTACTCTGTGGTTTATATGCCTTGATGTTCAACCTAATTCATTTTAGGTTTAGCAAATGACCACATATTTGTCAAACAGAAATGCGATTGAAATGACAGTGAACTTTAACTCAATCTACAATGAAGCCTCTAGAAAATTTTGGAATAGGTGATAGTAGTTTAACTGCTATCAGGTGCTGCATGGAGCTGAAAATCCAAACCACAGTATTATCTGCGTTACCCAGAATCCTGGTTTGTTTCTGCTCAGAATAAATTCATGTTCTGAAAGCTGATGCTCAGTTACTAAGTTGAGTGCTTACATGGTGGTTGAATTCTATTATTAACATATTTTTTATTAGTAATATATTAGTTGTGCTTACTAAGTTTTCATAATAATACCTTGATGTGGATTTCTTTATTTGGAGTTTTAGTGTTGTAGTTCATTATTAATTCTATTTATGTTACCACTAGAACCGTATCCTTTCTCTTTCTGTAACAAGTTACTTTGCTACGGCCTGGTGGCCTGCTGCCATTTTTATTTTTGTGTGTGTGTGTCTTTTGCTTAATTCTCCCGGTTTGCCAGGAGAGGAATTGCAGTTACAGTTAGACAAATATGGAAAACATGCTTCTCTCCATCTTCTCACAATAGAATTTGCTTAAAGTTTTGAACAAATTTGATCAGAGTTCATTTGCACCTGCTTTGTGTTTGGCTTTCTCAAATACTCTAGCAGATGAGTTTACTGGCATTGAGGGAGTGTGCTGGCACCAAGGTTTCAACAAATATTTCAGAATATTTGCAGGAAGAGAATTTTAACTTTGATTATCCATATAGGGCTAATAAGAACACATTTTATGGTGAGGCAGAGTCATATTTGATTTGTATATTTAACTGAGACTCCCACAAACTAACTCTTAACTCAGCTGAAGAATTAATCAGAAAACGCGTTGAGAGATCTGTTTCAGTAATTAACTCAATTAGGAAGATTGCAGTGTTTCTCTACATCTTGCTGTCTTCTTTCTCTGCAATGTCCGCTGAACAAAACATGCCTGAAGAATTATTTAACCACTTTCAGGATGTCAGTTAAACACGTTAACCTGACAGGTGAAAGCACAACACTCTTATGCCTTGATTACTATTTGCAATAATGTATTTGCACACAGTGTATCCATAGGCTGTGGTTCACAGAGGTGAGCATCTTCTTACTAAACAAAGTAAAAAATGTAAACAAAACAGGATGATAAGTATATTAGGAGAATTTGGACTGTATGAATCTTTCACTCTCTTTTTCTCCACAATGAATTATGTTTACCAACTCCTCTGCTAGAATTCACTCATGAATAAGAGAGAAGGGAAATGAAGTCACAAGGACTATTTCCTAGGTTTGAGTGCTTTGTGCCCTGCACAGCTGCAGTCCTTTCAAGGCCCCATCTTACTTCACTGCACATTCTGGACCAGGGGATTTCATGCTGCAGTCTCTTTAGACATGGTAGACAAGTTTCCTTTGAGCACTGGGAAGCTATAGGAACATCCTGTGAGGTAGGAAATCAACGTGTAATGGAACTAATGTCACTCCTCTTTAGCCATTACTGCAGTTCCCTTTTTAGCTCCATGTAAAGTTATCTCAGTGCTAGCAAACTGCAATCCTTCTCAACTAGCAAATGAGAAAAATATGTAGGCCCCAACGGCATCTGGCTTACAAGAGTAACTTGTCCTTCTACAGTTAGGCCAGCTTTTCTCTCCCTCATCTGTGGTACGTTGGAAACCGAAGTGCAGGAGTGTGGTTTTGTTTCTCTGTGTTCTTGCCCCCTGCCTGCTGAACAAACTTGGTTCTCTGTGGTTTCCCTTTATTATTATGGGTTATCCCCAGTTTGTAAGTTTTTGTTGAAATTTGATATTTTCAGTGTCTTTGGTTTGGTTTTTCAGTCTTCCAGTTGTTGATGCTGCCACCAGGCTGAAAACAACATAAGTTTTCTTTTTTTCCCAAAGTGTTTACAGACTACTCCAAATGGAGCCCAGCAGGGTTCTGGTCTTAACTGAAATTAACTGCCATACATGGGATTTGTTTATCTCTTCACATCCTTCAATCACAGATGTTTGTCCTTTGGCTTGTTTCTTTTCCTAATTAATTTTTGATTGTAGTTCGACACACCTTCTGTCTTAGCAATTTCCCCCCCCAAACCAATAGTTCATTTCTTCCCCCTTCACCTACAGCAGTTCCCCAAAACTTAACGTTATTTACTTGTGGTTGAAAGCAACCTCTATATTCAGCTGTTTCAGATAACAGAGCTGTTGCAAACATATAGTTTGATGCTGTACTATTTGTTACTCGTCTTGAATTATGAATCCACTCATGCTATAGTGAGTGTTGTTCACCATTACTTGTAAAGACGGACACAGGTTGGATGATGAGGATGGTGGAGCTTATTTTCCATATTGATGCCTGAAAATTTCTCACCGGAGTCACCAATAAATTCTAGGTAGATAATTGAAAAAACAGAATACTAATAAAGGCAACCCTGACTCCAACCAGCAACTCCTAAAGCGTAACCCACTCCTGGAGGGGTTCAAGACCAGGCTGGATGGGGCTTTGAGCAACCTGGTCTGGTGGGAGGTGTCCTAGTCCTGGGCAGGGAGGTTGGAACTCGACCTTCAATGTCCCTTCCAACCTAAACCACTCTATGATTCTATATAATTTCCTTATTATCTAGCCAGTTTGTGGAAAGCAAATGCACACAAAGTAGGGAATTTCCAAAAGTTTTGGGAAGTTGCATCTCTTGAAAGCCTTGGAAGAAGACAGAAATGGCACTGCTGTGAAGCTGTTACCAACTACAGCTGTCTGTCTGACAAAGAGAAATTACTACCCCTTAAGAGAAAGGCATTGCTGAGCTAATTTTCAGACTGTGCACTGGTTAACTTAAATATGCTGGACTGTTAACTCTGGAAGGTACAAGGCCAGGAGACTGTCTCTCAGGAGATCAGAGCAGACGTGCCTCAGCGGACGTGCCAACAATAGTAAATTGCAGAATACAGAACAGGGGCAAATGGATAGATTCTGGTTTTTTAAGAGACCAGTGTAAAATGGGTTTGTATAATATCTCTTTCTGTTTTGAGGTTTTCTGCTGCTATACTTGCACTTTCTTACCGAGTTCTGGGCAGCCTCTCCTTGCAAATTCAGGAGAAATTTGTGGAGAGAAACAGAAAGCATGTAGGAGATGGCACAACAACCTCTGCAAAGTAATTATAATAGCAGTGTGACAACTCATTGAAATGCAAGTGCAACTGTTGAAAATGGATGGTGTAAACTCCACAGATGAAAAGAAGGTAATTTGACAGCATTAAGAGGAAAGCTAATCCAAGGCTGATGGCAGAAAAAAGGAATTTAATTCTTCAGTTCTCAAAATTATTCAAGGAAGTGTGTAAGTTCATTTACTAGTTCAGATACTTAGAGGAATTGCTATAGCTGATTTCCCTTATCGTATAAGCGTAGTTATTCCAGTGCAGAATTGTTTCATGATGCTGTGAGGTGACAGTGGTTTCAGGACTGATTCTAATGGAGGCACATGTGGTTTAAATAATTTCTGCCTCCAGCTGACCTAACAGCTCGGTTTCCTCTTGCTCTTCAGTTACATTAGGAAGACTATTATTCTTTAAACTGGTGATGTGAAATAAGCTGATTTAAGAGGGAAAAACAAATAATACACATCTAGTGAGTCCTTTTTAGGGTGGGGCAAGGTGGGACTTAGATAATATTTGAAAAGTTAGGGGTTGGATTTCAGCAGGTTTTTTCAAGACAAATAGATTTGTTTGGGTAATCTTAACCTATGCCCACAATACTTTAGTCAAAATTACAATAAGGAAGTTTTCTGATAGTCAGCCTTATGACTGTTTCTTTTTATGTTACCTCATTTTTTCAAATTAATATCTCTGTTTACATGAGCATTTGGAACTACGTCTGTTAGCATTGTTTGGATAGACATAATTATTTTGGTAATGACAAGAGTTTTCTGGTTTTCTCATTCCTGTGTTAGAAGGTTTCCACAATAGCAAGTAACGTCTTAAGTGTGAATACAGGGGAATAATACAGAGAAGACACAACTGTCTCCCATTTTGACAACAGGATAATAGCTGCCAATGATCCTCTCCTTAAAAGAAGGAATTGAATATGTATCTTTGCAAGTAGGAATGCCAGAAAAATCAATAATACATGTTTTCTAGTAGGCAGACTGTCCTAGTATCCTGTACTGTGGGGAGATGAAGGAAAATGTTTTAATTATTTTGAATTCTCTTTTGCATAGAAAAAGGAACTGTGGAGAAAAATGTGAAGTGTTTCTCTCATAATAGGTTTTCTGTAGCATACACAGCAGTAAAAACCAACGTAATTCATAGAATCATAGAATCATAGAATCATTTAGGTTGGAAGAGACCCTTGGGATCATCAAGTCCAACCATCAGCCCTACTCTACAAGTTCTCCCTNCAATCACCTCCCTGCTTCTGCTGGTCACACTGTTTTTTATGCAAGCCAGGATGCCATCTTTCTCTGTCCCTTGGATGGTGTTATTCTAAAAGTACTTTTCCATTTACTATAGAATGTGTCAAAGAGCACAACCAATGATACTGGTGAGAATACTGGAATTCAGAGTTTGTGTATGCTGAATTACTATTTCAGATGTGTGAGATTCACTTACAACAAGAAGTTAATAAGAAAACTTTAAAAGGCGGTGAGGCTTTATCATTGGCAAAAAATAGTTTTACATTATTTCACTTACTGTTAAGATTGAGAAAATACTAAAGACATTATCGAATCGTAGGTTAATTTGTATTATTGCTAGTCTGATAACTTTGCTTAAGATTGGGATTTAACAAACATCTGAGAAGGCTTAGGTTTGCTATTCTGCCCACCGGACCTGCATTTTGTACAATAAAAATATTTTTATCTCCTATAGTTTTCTAAGGGAAATCATACAAGCAATAAAACTGTTGAAATTTCAAAAAAGTCAGTCTACCAGCATATCTACAGTGGCAGAAGTTGCTGCTTTCTACAAAAAGTGATTACTTCTCATGGTCATTTTGGAGGAATTATACAGTGAAAATAGAGTTTTAAATACATTGTACAAATGGATTTAGAAATAGTTACCATAGAGAAGAAAATTTTTGACTAATTTTATACAGGAATGGGTACATCTGCAAATTTCTGTTTGGAGGGAAACAGCACCTCTGGCTGATGTGATTGAACAAAGATGCTGTTATAGGTGCAAAAGAAATCCAAAAGACCTTTGAGAATCAATCCAGATTTTTCAAAAAATCAGAGCTCAAAAATGCATTGGAAATATTTGAATCGCCAACATTTAATAACTGGATTTCTTTAGCCTGTGTCCACATGATCTAATCCATTTAATTAAAGACTGTTTTAATAATTACACTTGGAAATTTGATTGATTACAGACAACAATCCCAGTAGGTTCAAGCATGCTCAGGTTAATTGAAGAGCTAAGCTTAGGACAGAAAGAGTTGCAGAAGGCTGTATGGAGGCACTTTTCTCCTTTCTGGTCAGAAGAAAAATCTGTCACTTTTTAATGTCTTTTATAGCCCAAGTTCAAAACTTGACAGCATTAACCTTCGAACTGTATCTACATGAATCATACAGTATGACTTCAATGAAAGCTGATCTCATGTGAGATTCTTTTGGTCATATTTCAAAGATTTATTCAAACTATATGAGGTTTTCTAAGAAGGAAGGATAAAAGATACTTCTTTTTCAGGACCTGGCTCAATATAGCCTGCAGGCTTAAGCATATCGTTGTAAGCCTGTGACTGGACCTGTGCACATAAATGAAATCTAAAAATAATCCTTACTAAAGGTATATTCTTACATAATTTGCTAATGAATGGCTTCTAGTTAAATAGAAATATTTTTCATTAATTAGTGAACTTTCCTTCTCAAAACTGGCAGGAGATTCATGTGTGCAATTTCTGTTCTATTTCAGTAGTGTATCTTCAAAATGTTACAGAAAAAAATACGGTGGAAAAATACATTAAAAAGTTATTTGATGGGTATTTTGTTCGTAAGCTTCATCACGAAGATGCTGCTATCTCCATAAATTAAGAGATATTTGCAGTTTCCCAAGAAGTTCTCGAAGACATTATGGTGGCTAACAGTTTTTGTCACATCTCATGAACCATGTCATCAGCATGACGTAGCTAAAGTAGCATTTCTTAAAACAGCATTATTAGGGGTAAACAAAGTTCAAGGAGTTTTCAAATCACTCTTTCTCTGTTCAAGTGTAAGAGAAATTTAGGGCAATGCTTATTGTCATGAATAAGAAAGTATTCTTGGAATCTAAGCTGCCAGAATCTCCAAAGCACACACTGTAAACATTTCACTTGTACAGTGACAGCTAAGTGAAGATGCCTTGCTCATTATCCATAAAGAATATGTGGCACAGATGAGCTCAGAATGTAAATTTGTAAGGAAATGGAGAAAATATAATTCATTTTTCATGAAGAAATGTGAAGGAATTTTCAGGCTGAAAGATTCATAGAAAATTAATTAGTGAAAATCTAGCAAATATGTTGTGTTAGTAATACTGTAAAAATACTTTTCAGTGCCAAAGGAAACAAGAGAGGCTAGAATCACTGAGGTTAAGTGGAAAATGGGAGGAACAAAAAGGTCAGCAATTATAGCTGTTTGTTACAGGACTTTTAAATAAATTATAGAAATTAGGAGAAATGTAAAAGAAGGAAATACAGTTTACTGAGCTGTAGTATGGAATGCATTCTCTATATGCTAAGCTTCACTAGAGCTTCTGAAAATTTGTTTGCATTTTTAAATTTGTTTTTTAAAGAGAAAATAATAGTTGCATTTAGTGCATCTTTGCAAGCTTTGTCACAGGTATATATCTGTGTGCACTTACCAAAACTACAGTCATTTCTATGACAAACTTAATTTTCTTGAAAGGTGAGGGATTTACTGCAGTGCAGAGAAGCCTATTTGTTTACTAGTAGGTAAGTTCAGGCAGCCATGATTTAAGTTTCTCAGAACAATAAGAGGTCGGCTGGTGTTTCTGGAGTCATATCCATTATTTACATTGCTAGGCTGTGAGGATATTTGCAGCAATGTCACACTAACCTCCATGAATTCTTGATTGAGAAATAAAAAATTAACAATATGGACTGATGGGAACACTGGTATATAGAGACAAGTAATTTTAAAACAATCACTGTGTAAGAAGTCTTCCAGTAACACAAATATACACAAAAATCTCCGAGTAACATTTAATCCTGTAGGATTTCCACAAAGAACCAATCACATGCAACTCCCTGCCCTTCAGTCTTACCCACAGAGCTAAGACTTGAGAGTAGCTTACGGTTTTCTTGCATTTCTAAATTTGCTAGATTGTCTGAAGTTCTCTCAGCCATGCTAACAAGATTCAGATTAATATCTGAGCTACAATTTACCTCTACCAGGTAATGCCACTTTGTCTGTTAGTGAGAGACCAGCCGGGCAGCCCTAGCAGCAGCTCTTCCCCTGTGCCGCCCCCCTGCCTTGGGTGAGGGATCCCCTTACCTGTGCCTGGCTTTGTGGGGTATACTGGTGCTGGAGTGATTCAGCAGAGATGGGCACCCAGAGCACTGCAGGGAGAACAGCCTAGAATTAGTGAAATCAAATCACAGGTGACAGCCTCATTTTATTAGACTGTGCAATAATGATGATGATTATTCAGAAGAAAAAAAAAAAAGTGAAAACCAGAACTCTTGCATAGTTGGTTTCTTAGTAACAGCTAAAGTAGAAATTGCCTTGATTCCAGGACTTGTACTAAACATCACCACCATTTTATAAACTACTTCCTTTAGTCTGGTGACCTCAGTCTTGTTTGCTTTGATATAGGTTTTGTTTTAATGTTTTGTTAACTTTTTAATGTTTTTTTTTGTTAACTTTTTAATGTTGTGCTAACTTACCACAAAAATCTCCTTTAAGTGAAACTGAATTTATATTTGTTTTATAGTGGTGTGATGTCTGTCTACAGAATCTGGTTGTTTTTTTGGGGTTTTTTTTTCTGGTTATCATCATGAATTGATGGAAGCCTGTGATGTTCCCTTAGTCTAAAAAGTTGTAAGGGCCTGATTCTAGGTTCACAGGAGGGAAAGCTTTCACCGGCTTTGAAAGAGTTGTACCTGGATTGAGACATCAGGCAGAGTTGGTTTAAGTAACTTGGTTGGTTTGGAGAGTCTTCATTTATCTGCTAGAATGTTGTTTATATAGTAAGTACTTTGTAAAAAAACAGAAATGGAAACTGAGATGCGAGGGGGTCACCTTTGGTACCAATATTCTGTTGTCAAACTGAAAATATGATTGTCAGAAGATGCTGTTCCACAGTCCTTAGTTCCCTCTGGATAAAACAGAACTGGAGGCAGTTGAACACAGTTCTTTTCAAGAAGGCCTGACTTCAGTATTAGAGACACCGTGAAGTATTGGAGGTTCTGATCTGTGTTTAACAGTTACGTTGTAATTGAAAGGTTTCCACACGGAATTCACAATTTGTTTTGATCATTTACAGGACAAAAATTGTGGAGCAGAGAGGTTAAAGAAAAGCTGGTTTATTTTTGAATTATTTTTGTACACTGGGAAGATTCCAAGATAAAGCCATTTCTGCAGGACCCTTGTGAGACACCACTGGTGACTAAATTTTATTAAATTAAAAATTTTGAAATGTACAGAAAACTATATATCCTGTATTGTAACCATACCTTTAGAGTTAGAGGATCTCACAAAGAGAAGAGCTGTCACTTACTAACAGCTTCTGCTTCTTAACAAAGGCCTTCATAGTGTCGATGTTTAAAGTATTTTATGTAATTCATTGCACTGTTTTCTTACTGCTCTAGGAAATTGTAAGCATCTCTTGCTGTGATCACTCCAAGGATTAAGACTCTTCTAATATTCATAAATTTTAAGAATTCTAGTAACTGTTGTGTCAGTGGGCTGTGGATAATGGCCAGAAGTAACAGAGGAGGCTGGGAAGTTAGCTCATACTCCACCACTGATAGTATAACTGCACTGAGGGAGCATTTATGGGTGAAATTTCAAATCTATTAACTGGCATGGTTCACAGAAAAACAAAAGCTTCCCGCTATTAAACATAC
The DNA here is from genome assembly GCA_013400555.1 of Jacana jacana. Lineage (NCBI taxonomy): Eukaryota > Metazoa > Chordata > Aves > Charadriiformes > Jacanidae > Jacana > Jacana jacana. The sequence goes on from VZTM01008173.1 coordinate 13,781, forward strand.
AGACAGGAAACAGGTTTAAATCTACTAATGAGGAGAAATCCAGGGTGAAGGAATTTAAATAGCTTTATGTATAGGTTTGAGACACTGAGTGATATAGCTCTTTTATTTTGTACCCCAATTGTATTGAATAAACAAGGGCTGTAGCTTAGAAACAGATGAGAATTTCTCTTAGGAAATGCTTATGCTAAGAGCTTTTTACAGCCCTGTCACTGTTTAAATGAACTTTCAAGCTGTGCTGGTGTTAAGTCCTCTGTCTGGGGCCAGAATGGTGGAAGAATTGCTATTAATTTCCCAGCTTCAGTGACTGTCTTTTTGTCAGGTGTTAGATATTTAAAAATATGATTCAAAATTCAAAATTTTCTGACACATGGAACTCAAGTTCTCTGCAGCTCTTAGGGTACTGAGGTCTTCTACGTAATTCAATTTCTAGAAATATCCACCAAGTACATGAAAATTAGTTGAAGGACAGTACTTTAGGTAGTTATTAAGTATTAACCAATACTGACCAAAAATCTTAAAAATCCCAGTGAAGTGAAGGGCCTGTGTATTGCTTTATCTTGTTGAAGGGCTTCTCTGCTTTCATCACACTCGTCTATCCCCAGCCCTTTTTTTAATGCCACACCAAACCTGTTGTTGCTATGAGATGATTAAGAAGATTTCATTTTAGCATTGATGTCTTTCCTTTAGGCTATGCACATTTTTATAGAAGAAATCCTTAACATCAGTTGTAAAATTCAACTGCCCTCTAGAGAGAGCCACAATCAGGCACGGTAGGTGAAATGTTCTCTGCACGAACAAAACCCCTGTCCTCTTCCCCAGAGCAGCTTGAGGGGAGAAGACTTTTTTTAGCGTATCCCAAAGATCACAAGAACGGGCTCCAGTGCACTAGGTAAGAAATACCGCCTGACTACTCACTGTTTAAACAAAATGGGAAGCGTAGATCAAGCACCTTGACAGTCTGAAACTGCCATGGTGTGACATAAGGTGTAGGGAGGAGGAAAGAAATTTGGTATAAAGAAGACCTGAACAGGGATTTATGGGTGAAAATGTCTTCTGTTTTACCTTTATGCATCAACCTATAGCAGTCCTCCTTCCTTCCAGTCAGCAAGTTACTGCCTTCTCTAATAACTATAGTCTTCAGAAGTATTTATCTCTTAGTCCTCTACAGATTTACCCCAATAATCTCAGGCCAGTTTAACAGAACTATGGATCATCACAACCAGTTCTGAATCCTCCCAGCAAAAAGATGGAAAAATACTTTATTATTTCTACCTCAGTGTAACAGAGCGACATGAACTGGAGATATACTCAAGCTGTGAATGTCAGGAATAAATAGGCAGCTTACAAATGGCACTGAAAATGGTCTATACTGCTGAGAGGAAAAAAAGATTTGGTTTCTTATTGTTCTGCTAGCCTTGGTTTGATTTAGAAAAAAAAAAAAGTGGTGTGTTTTGATGAGAATGATACAGAGTAATGGCTTTTGAGAGTGCAGTAGCTCTTTCCTTTAAATGTTTGCATTTTAGACTGAATTTATTAGATGAGGTTTTTCTGTTTGGCTGGTTTTGCCTCAGCTCATGAAGTGACAACCAGGAGTAGCTCTCGCTTAGTGCGGCACAGGAAGGTGGCACTAATATGTTAACATCTGTTCACTACAGCAGAGGTGCAACGACCTTGGTGTATCATCATTAATTTCCTCAAAACAAACCATCCAGAACTATTTCTAGTAGAAACAATTTGAAGAACATCAGCATATAGTCAAACTTACTTAGTTTTTGACATTGATAGAGGGGTTGTTACTTTTCTGACTGGAACTCGTCACGACCCCAAAGGCCAGGCCTTTGCTCTACCTATGTGCTGCAGAACCCTTCAGCCTACTGGGAATGCTTTGACTCTCCCCAGTAAAAGGTGGAAATGAGTGTGCAGACTTTAGAAAACCTTGGCTAACTTCACAGGCTTCCTTTTTAATCAGAATACACGTGAGCATTGACAAAGAACTCTGTCTTCATTTCTGTGCCTCACAGCCTTGAAGCTCAATGGTATAAATTATGTAGGAGGCAGCGCGTCCCCTTGGAATATGGGCATTTGTGTATGTACTAGGCCAGTTCTTCATCTAGTGGCAATCGGTGATGGCCCAGCCCTGATTTCTGTCACTCAAGGATATGGCCTAAGTACTTGATACTGCTTCCTAATTTTGTCTCTCAAAACAACAATCATCTTTCAAACAATCCACATAAAACTGGTAACTCCTAGTGATATGGCTGCTGTTCTCAGTCAAGATACTGTATGTGTAAAACAATTTACTCAGGTAAAAATTTACACTGAGGGGGATCTCTGTTGGGCTAATCACGCCTTGTTGCCCCAGACCTGTCTGCCCTGGTTTGAACAACCGGCGGGGACCCCCTGCCCCTGTGGGGACCCATCCATCCACCCGCCCTCCGCCCAGTCCCGGCCCCCTCAGAGCCCCCGGTACTGGTGACCTCGTGCCTCCTCACAGCCCCGGCAGCAGCTCCGCATGCTTCACGCCTCTGAACTGCCCGCGTGGCCACCGGCCCTGCCCCGCTCTCGCAAGACCCTCCTTCTTCTCCCCTCAGGCAGGCGGTCTGGGTGGGAGGAAAGGCCCTTCACACTGCCGCCGGTACATGGCGTCACTACCTCACGGTCTGGGGGTGTCTGGAATGTGTCACCATTGCAACGTCGATGTACAACTTGTGTTCACTGAGCAGAGGCGGCTCGTGTCTTATGGGTGAAACCTGGAAGATGCAGAAAGTATTGGGGTGTTCCTGGAGCTGCCTCAGGGCAGAGGCGTTGAGGACCCGGGAGGCCCTGAAAGTTACCAGAGGTGCAGGCTTCCTTGGGGCCATGGGTCGTGGTTAATGGAGTTACTGGGTTAAGTTTGTGGTGATGTTTGACCTGCTGTTTAGGAGCCTGATGGTGTGTGAACGCTTGGGTGCTAGGGAGGAGTGATGGTGATGCAATTTTAGGGGCTAATGATTCTGCTGACCTAATGTCCTCATACAGCTGCTTTCTATTACTGTCGCTTAACTGGGACATGGCGGGCTCAAGGGACTGACTTTATATAATGAGCTGGCTGTGCAATTATGGCAGCTACTGCAGGACACTACGGCTAAATCTGTCTCATTTTTTGCTTCATCATCTATTTTTATATTATTCCAGTATAATATGGACATTCCGAAAAATTTGACTTTATTGCTCCTAGGTGAAACAAATAGTGCTAATAGCACAGCTGGGCTGTTGTGAGGCAGGAGTAGTGGGGGAATTGTTTCACAGCTAACGTTTTGCACTGTCCTCTTTCCTCAGTACTTTGTAGCCTTATGAAATTACTGATTTGGAAAAAAAAAAAACCCACACCAGTAATCTTTGTATTTATATCTGAGTTAATTTCCTTCTTGTTAAGTTAAGAAAGTAAGCATGTAATGAATGTAATTTTTTGCTATAATCCATGTAGTTATATCGGCTAAGCTGTAGCAACTCAACAGTTCATTTCAAAATGCTTTGTTTACCCTGAATTTCAGACACAATTTATTGCAGTTATGCTCTGAATTTTTCCTAAATTTCTACTGCCTAAGAAGTTTGAAATCCTAGGTTTGGTTAATTTCTGGGAACTGTGAAGAAGATCAATAGGTTATGAAGTGTTATATGTGGGTATTTTGCTAAAAGTATGGATAAATTAGCCTTAGGTTACTTTTAAAAGGACAGATAACAAAGTCCATTTTTACTACATGCAAAAGTATTATACTTTTTATGGTCAACTCACCATGGACTGATGTTTTCTCTCATAAGAATAGTGGGATTTATTCCCAATGTTAAAGAGGAATCATTTGGCAACTGCAGTGCAAATTTAATTGTAAAAGTGAGTTCAAATTTCAAAGAGAAAACCATATAATTTTAAAACTGCTTTGTAACAGTCACACAAATATCTGGCATATTTAATGAAGGCCATTGTGTGTGGTAGTTAAAACAGATGTTTGGGGATTTGTTTTCCATTTATTTACTTATTGGCAGAGTTTACTCGTAGTACCCTACAGAAATTTTCAAAAAGGAAAATGCAGTTTGATTGAGACTTCACACATGAAATGAGTTATCAATGATAATTACTTCGTATTTTGCATACTGATTTATATAGCAAATTTAGTTGAAAGGTTTTAAAAGTGCCAGTATTAACTGAGCAAGACTATGAAGTAAAGAACAGATATAATTTTCATCAGATTCTAAGATCATTGCCTGTATACTTACTGAGTTTCCATAAATTTGAAGTAGTCTAATGCTGTTGTCCATAGTGGTAAGTAAATTGAGCAAAATATGATTAAAGATACATATCTGTGAAATATGAGTCTTGATTCAGCCTGTTCTACATTCAGCTTATTCCATCTGTGTATGTGTTTAATACATTGCTTTTTTTCTAATGGGCAGTCGTGTGTGACAGCCACAGATAGAATATTACGTTTAGTGTTTTGGAAGACCCAGAGAGCTGGCCCTCTCAGCTTCTCAAATGTGGTTTCAGGAGCAAGTGCTGAAGAAGAGCATTTCACCTGAACAGATTCTGTGGGGCTGAGGGCTTTGCTGGTTTTAAGTCAAGCGAGTTCCCTGCCCTGCTTGTTCAAACAGAGTAAGTTCCCCAGAATTTTTGGGAATAAGGAGAGAGCGTGGAGTCACAGGAAAAATGATGAAGGACAGGCAGAGGATGGGTTAGCTACTTGCAGCAGGAGGGATACTTCAAAACAGCATAAATTTTCTGTGGGGGCATGACATGAAAGACACATGATACAGCCATGAATTGACCGGCTTCAGGGCAGTTCACTTCAGCAGCAATTCCAGCTTTGGGCTACACCTGAAGGCACTCATGAGCCTTAATTGTTCTGAGCAGTTTCACCTCCCCATTGCCCGTCAGCCCCAGTGGGCTGGTTAAGTTATGAAGGTTTATGCACTTTCTGTGTGTATCTGTGTGTGTGCACATATATTTCATTATCTGGCTGAATGTACAGATGACTTTTTAAAATCAAACTTCACCTTTTAAAAATCTGGATGTTTATTTTTATTGCCCAGGTGATAGTCCATCTGAAACTAAACCACATTTTCTCTTTTACCTAGGGAGTCTTTTACCTAGCAAGTCTTGGCCAGCTTGCTTACTTTTGTTAAGGAAGGAGTTGCTATAAGTAAACCTCTTAAAGCCTCTATAGCCAGTCAAAAAAAAAAATACATTTTTGGATCACGCTTCACCTTCCTGATGCTCAGCCACTTTTGGAATCACTGAGAATTAGATTTATAACGGGATGTGCAGGGTAGCTTGGTAGGCTAAGGAGCAGGGATGTAAAAGTGAATTTTACTTTGCTTTTCAGCATTACTTTTAGAAAGCAAGAAGGAGGTGAATGAAAACTAATGAATCGTAATTGACTTAGCAAGAAGGTTGTATCTCTTGCATGCATATTTTCTATGCTTATGATGGAGATATTTAAATGTGTTAAAAGAACAGCTTAGATTTATAGCTCTATTTATCATTATTACTTGAATAAATTTGGCTAGATACATTAGAATTTCATGTTTCTTAGGCATAGCACTATAGGAAGTATGGTTTTGCTTATTTTTTAATTTTTGTCAATCCTAGAAGTGTCAGACATTAGGTTGTGGTATTACTAAAGGTTTAGGCTTGGCTTGGTGGTTGATTTGGGTTTTTTTCCTATTTCTCCTGCTCTGTTGCTGTTGTTTATTACAGTGAATCAGTGATATTTCAGGTAATTGTGCTTATAAAGGAGTGCAGGGGTAGTGAAAAATACTCCACATAAGGCAGGTTTCTTTGCACAACTTCCATGAAATAGCTCCAACAGCTCAAATTCTCTTCAGTGGTATGGACTCTGAATCCCAATCAGAAATACGTTCTGAATCTTGAGAAGGCAGACTAGGGACTGTTGCAGGCAAATCAAACGGGAGAAACCAATGAGCGATCAATCTTGCAGCTGTCCCAATCCACTGGTGAATCCAGAAATTAATAAAAGGTTGCAGCACAGTGATTATTAAACTGTAATTTTTAAAACTACCTAGGCTCGGTGAGAGAAACCTTTAAAAGTGCTCTTTCACATTTGTTTAGCTAAATGCCAAGCCGTTCACAAAACCTTGTCAAATTTCTGCCCTTCATTTTCTTTGTCAGTGCAATTCTTAATTGGTTATCTTGCAGGTGGGTTTACTGCGGTAGTTTCAGGATTACTCAAGCAATGGAGGTGTTGGTTAACAGGGAGAGTGTGGCACAGTCTTTTCCAGAATTGTTTGTTGGTCAAGTATTTTATGTCTAAGAAATGAGATGCTGTCTCTAAAAAGAAATGTGACCTGTCTTGCTGTCTGCTACTTCCCTAACTCTCATGGCAGACTTGGAACGAAACAGGACCTGCACATTCAGCCATGTGTTCCCCTCATTGCTACGCAAAAGTTCAGTCATAGCAGAGTTAAAGTCAGTGGCGGAAGAGAAAGAAATTAAACCAATTCTGTCCTGTCATTGACAATTCCAATCTTGTTAATCTTTATTTTTTTTCCTTCTTCTAGGTTTATATATTATTTTCTTTCTCAAAATTCTCTTTGCCTAATATTCAAAAAGCAATTTCTAAAGCCCATAGTATAGAAAATTATTTTCTTAAGCTTATTGTAAATGTTCATTTGCAGCATTTTTGATTCTTTTTTTTTTTTATTATTTAAATCCTGCTTTGGAAATAGATGATGTTCATGGTTAAGCTCACTGAACTGGGGGACCTTTAGTTCCAGTTCTTTCCAAGAGAGTTGCTGTAACATAGCACATATACATGCCTTATGAACAAAATATGCTAAACATGAGCAGACAGCGAAGGTCTCTTGCCTGGATGAGGAGTGAAATGATGCTTTTCTCATTCTGTAGAAACCTAGGGAGGTGGAAAGATAGCAAACGTGAAAATTGTGGCTTTTATTAAAGGTGAAGCTACATTTTATATACGAGAGTTAAGTTGATGTGAGAAGCTGAAAAAATTAAGAAGAAAATGTCATTAGAAAAATGAGGAGCACAGAAAAAGGGGTTCACATGTTGATGAGATGAGACAGTTCAGTGAAATGGTTACTGACTTGTAGGCAAATGATGCATGAGAATCCTGGCTCATAATTTATCCCTTTGATTTTTTTCCTGATTTCTTATTTTTGAGCTTTTACATAGAGAATTTCATATATATTTAATACACAAATGACATTAAATGAGCTTTCCAGTTTCGTGTTTCAGGACCTTTCTTAATGCAAGGTTTCCATTATTTCTTTGGGGTAAGGTGCTGACTTGAAATTGATAAAAAATAACAGCTATTTGGATACTGGTTTAGAATGTCAAATACTGTCCTTTAATTAATTCTGGTGAGTAGGAACTGTGTATACATATGACTAAAGAACTTACTAAATGCTAAAACCAGTAAATATAGTTTAAAGGACTGTTTACTGTATTCCCAGTGTTACCACCAGAACTGCATTTTTGTCAGTATTTGTGGGCTTCCTTATCTAGAATGGGAAGTTCTGAATTGAGTGCAATTTTCACAAGTCGCAAAAAGGCCATTTCAAAGTATGTTTTCTGTGAGTCATGTATAGCTTCTAGCACAAGAAAAATACGTTGCAGCTTCCTGGAGAAAGTGACGTTAACCCATGGGTTTTTTTCTGTCACAGAGGGATTATTGTGATAAAGACAGGCATCCCTCACCCAAGCTGTGACTCCTATTGATATAGTTACTGTGTTCTTAACTAGTACCTAAAATGTCTAGGGGATGGCAAGAGACAGTAGAATGTCATACTTCATACAAATCATGGGTAAGAACAATAGACTATTGAGGATAGGATGATCTACAAAGGAAGCCACCAGCCTTATACAGCAAGATCAACTAATGGTGATGGGCACATTTTCACAGGCCAGTTCTTGCTCTCTGTTCCTCTGCTTGGCTTGTGCTCACTTTGTCATTTCTGTAACAATTAGCTTGTTATGGAGGCATAATTATAGGTACTTCCTTACCAAGGATTGCCCAAGTATGGGGATGAATAAATTGCTTTTCTATCTCGTGTGACTTGGCTACAGGTCTCAGTGGGTGCTCTGCTTAAGGAGCTTGATACTTAGCAATACCTTCTCTCAGGATTGAATTGAGCAATGACACTGTGACATACAGGCATTTTTGCAAGAGCCTACAGCAAAGAATGACTTCCAAACTGCTGTTGCTTGTCATGTGCATTGTACTGCTCTTGTGTCTTCATTCACTGACTTCGCAAATGTGACAGAAGATACAATTGCTGGTCTAGAAATGATGTTTCAGGATTTGGGGGAGGAGGCTGGAGAGGAGGGGATGAAAGAAGTGAGTCATACAAATGGAATGGTAATTTGGTGCATTAAGATGCATAAACTTAAATAAAAATCTCTGTTAAATCTTTTAGATAATTGTCAGGTTTTCACAGACTAACAACAGTCAGCTCATTAATTCAATGAGTGTTATTTGACCTACAATATTAAATTAATGTGTTTTACTGTGTATTAATTAAACATTAGCTTGAGAAATGTCATTATTTTAGATGGAAACACTCCATCTCTGTCTCCATTCATATAGTAATGATTATACTTTGAAAGATCATAGTCCCTCTGGTATTTGGATCACTTTACAAGAGTTTTCAGGAATATCTCATGAGATATTCTTATCCCTGTGTCCAGCGTGGATCCAGTACAGTTTTCTCAGCTGTATAGTTAGTGCTGGTGAAGTATTTCACTAACATAACTCTGGTGTGACTGCCCAGTAACAAACTCTGCTGTACAAGTGTCAGCATGGTACTAGGTTGCTCAAAATAATGCTTTTGGTAGCAGTGTCACTGTATTGAGTTACTTGTCATTTAATTTGATTTTTTTTTTCATTAGTATGCTTGGCTAAGAATGTGCTAATGAAATTCAATAAAAAATGTAAAGCTGGGAGGAATTCTTAACATATAAGAGCCTGTTATGTTATCTAGGAAGAGATGGATGGTATAGCAGATTGAAATAAAAGAAGTGAATTAATGTTAGTAATACCACTAGGTCATGCTTGTAGGAACTAACCAGAATTCAACTGCTGAACAGGGATTTATCAGACAATAACTTGGAGAAGAATGATATGAGCATAATTCGTCCAGTGGTCCAGCTGGCCACTGGATGACTATAAAGCAACAGGAAGATATAGCTGTATAAAAGAGAAATACAGTCTTTGGACATATAAAGGGAATTATTAAAATGGAAGAGTATTTAATTATGTTTCAAGGCATTAGCGAGCCCTTGGTTGGACTAGTTAGATTGTTCAATTACATTCACATTACTTACATAGTTGATAGTGAGATAGGCACCTCTGAAAGATGGTTTAGAGCAAGATTTATGAGGTTTGGGAAATTCTGCTCCAAACAGTGCTGGTTTAAGCCTTATGGAATGCTAGCAGAGAATGGATGTGATGACTTTACATAAGGTTTGTGTTGGAGAGAAAAATAACTGCTCACACTAGAGAATCTTGATGAAGAGGAGTAACAGGGAAAAAAAACCATAAGTGATAGGTTGTTTGTAAATAAATGGAATTTAAATAAGTTCTGCTTGCGTGAGAGAAATTATTGAGCCAGCCTTCAAGAGTCTTATTTTTGAACAACAGATACCCATTTGAAATGGAGCTGGATCTGTGTTTGTATCAGGTTAAATTAAATAACTGTTTGTGAATGCAGGTACTTTGTTGTGATGTGACAGGAGTTAATTTGCATTCCTAAATTCATTTGAAATCATTTTTGGTGAATCCACAGATGTCTTCCACTGAGCTGCAGCTCTGCACACAATTTGTCTTTTTGGCTATGCAGGCTGAGTTCCATTCAGTAAACTCTGCTCTCCTTCCCCTCCCCTCAAACTTGAGTCATTCCCTCTCCTACTTCTAAAGGCTTGGGGGGAACTAGTGATATTTAACACCAATATAATGAAAAGTCTGTTCTTATGAAGACAGAATTGTGGCTAAGTGTCAGTCTTAAATTTGTGAGGAGATTACTAAGGGTTTTTCAGCCTAGTAAGGCTGTGACAATATTGTGACATAAAGTTCTAACAAAGACTTTTGTTTTACAAACACAGTTTTAACAGCTTTTGAAGTCCAATAACAGCTTATTAACTTTATGTGTGTTATTTGACTTATAATACTGAAGTATATCTGTGTCTTTTTAAAAGTGTTAGCATTAAAGTTACTCCAATAAAATGACAATTACATTTGTATTGCCTGAACTGAATTTTGTGCACATTTGTACTAGTAGTTGATTTAGGTATGGTTTGGTGTCTAAAGCTAGAGGTACAAAGTTTAATTTAATTCCTTGATTGGCAGAGAGAACTAGTAGCTGTAGTTCCATGGCAGTTCAGGAGACAAGTAGCTTTATGCCAAGCACAGCCTTGGTTGCTCTAGATCAGAACTAGATCTAGAAGAGGGCCGGACCTCTTCTCATCGGGGCCCCTCCAAGTCTCTTGCTCCCTAAAGCCAGGCACTTGCACCCAGGACAGTACAGCACGAGTGAGAAGCAGCTCACTTTACATGGAATGTGTTCTTCAAACTCTCTGTTACTTCTAGCATAGTTAACTGAGCTGGCATGTTTTGAAAGTGTGTCCCGGTGATTGTCTTGAAGTGTTAGAATAGCTTATAGTTTCATTACTCATCATTTCCCTTCAGAAACAAATTTAAAATTAGTGAAAAAAGAAAAATATTTTTTCAGCTCTGTTTGGTGTGATTCCTGAATATTACTGTGCTCTTAATTTTATACTTGGTTTGCCTTCTGACATGCATGAGAGGTGAACGCTCTCTTCACAGTGTGAAAGATAGTTCTTTTCAGTTCCTTTCCATCAAGTCATAACAACCAATTGATGTCTGTTACCTCAAAAGCAAATTAATCCCACTCCTGTTTTGTTCAATCAGTACTGATGTGGTTTTCCTATAATTTTCAGGTTTTGACAACTCTGACTGCGAGCAAAGCTGAGGTAGGAAGTTCTGTCTTTTACTGGTGGAATGTTAAATAGCTGTCTGCGGTTTTGATAGTGGGCCTAGCTTTCTTACAATTGTGGGCTGAAAATTTAAGAGACTTGGAACTATGGCACCTCTGCTTCTTCTAGTGTTTCAATGAGTCATTCTTGGGAATTCTTGTCTTGTTATAACAGTATTTAAACTAATAAAGCCCTCCTAGGGAAGTTTTAGCATTATGAAGATCTTCCTGAAGATTTCCATGGTGTTGAAACAACATAGTTCAGGGCTTTGTTAAGCATGTTATAATTTCCCACAACCGAGTGCAGCTTTTGGCCTTTTCCCGATTCCCTTCAATTTTTCTACTGTGCTTCACAGTGAAGAAGGTACTGTATCTGCTCCAAAGTAGGTTTCAGAGGTTGGTATGCATTCCTTCCAAGTCTGTATCTGGCTAACCTCACTTACCTGATACTATATGGCATAAGTGGTTTGAACAGACTGGGACATGGGAGCCAAGTTTAGCTTTGTGGCAGAAGGCTACTAGCTGAGTTCTTGTGAAATTCTGGAACTGTATTGTGTGTTGCCTGTATTGGGTGCTTGACACTGCCATAGTTTGGATTGATCACTTCGGATTCACATTAATTCTGTCCATTTTTATGTTCATGCATGAGTACTTTAAGTGATCTTAATGGTCTTGCACAGCTGAAAATACTATGATTATTGGAGTAGATTTTGAAAAACTGATTGTTAAAGCAAAAATAGCAGTTTCTTGTGACCACTAACGTGTTCTACTGCATTTGTCTCTTTTGAATGTTGCTGCTGAGTAAGTCACTGTACTTTTAACAACTGACATATTTTTATTCAGTGCACACTTACTGACTCATTTAAATGTAACATCAATTGGAAGCTCAGAGTGTTTCTATATGAAACAGGTCTCAGACTCACAGTAGGGAATTTGTGATGTACTCCAAAGCTAATGTTTAACTATGACAAAATGTCTAGGTGACTCTAACTGCTGTAGTCAGATAAATTTTTAATACAAACCTTTGCTAAATTAAATTGCATTATTAAAGAGAGAATAGATAACCTGAGTTAGTTACTTTAAAGAACAAGGACACAAGTTCACCTGCAGACTGTTAAAGAATGACATAATTAATTTTTATTTAGATTAAGACCTTAATATTAGTTTTCAATTTTGCTGGTCTGATTCAATTGCATACTTGGCTTGTTTGAGATTGTTTCAGGAATAGAGTTGTATCGTTTTTTTTCCATTGTGCACTGTTGTAAATGCCTGTTGCTCTTACATCAGTAGAGTTCACTAATAAATAGCAACTTGAAACTTCTTGCTTTGTAATGGGAGTTTTTTGGGGCTTAGCTTTGTCATTGTATACAGGTACTACTATCCGTTTAACTGCCTTACAAAGTCTGTTTTCTCATTTATTTGTAAAATGTTCCCATGTACTTTATCCTTTTGTCTGTGTAAAATTCTAGAAATACAACAAGCTTCTGAGTTGATCAGTGCTTTGTTTGTTAGTTCTTTGACCATTTGAAAACCTTAAGAGAGCAAACACAGCGGTGGTTCTTTAAAAAAGCTTATTTACTGGCCTTTGTGCTCCAGGCCATGGACTGACTTAGTAAGTGCAAATCTGTATGTAAGAGGTTATCACTAGATGCTGTTTCTCCCATTCAGGAAAGTACTTGGAATGCCAAGTTCCACAGTAAAAATCTGGGAAAATCCTAATTGAAGATAAAGGATAATTAAGTACTTTCCTGAATCAGGGCAGTGGTGTGGTTTGTAAATAGTCCTACCGAATTCAGTGGAATAACTCACAAAACTAAAAAGAATATTAGGCATTGTTGTGGTTTTGACCAATCAGACAGATTAAGGCCCCTCCCTCCCCCCCTATAGAAAAGAGAGGAGAGGAAGGGATTAAAGAGATGAGATGCAGGAGTTTAGAAAAAAACTGAACTACTTTAATGAAAATATAAATAATAATAATATAATAAANAGGCAGATGAACAGACAGGCTCCTTTTCAGATGTCAGCCATTGAAGGAAGAAGCCAATGACCCTTTGATCCCTCAGCTTTTTTACTGAGCATGATGCAGATGGGATGGAATACCCCAGTTGGTCAATTTTGGGTCACCTGTCCTGGCTGTTCCTCCCTACAGCTGTGACCCCTCGATGCTTTTCTGCTTCTGACGGGGCAAATAACAAAATTACCTGCCCTTGGTTGTTCTAGCAATAAGTATAAGCAAGGGCCTCTCTGCACCATCCCTTGGTCTAATTGGGTCTTATCACTATGAGACAGAACAGTTTCTGAACGATGTGCTGTTAATTTCAGACTTTAGTTAGTTAGAAGAGGCCCAGCTAAAAAAGTAAAACTACTGAACAGAAAATTGGTTTGTTTTACCTCAAACAGGACAGGCAAGTAGAACTGGTTGCTGAGTTTTTGAATTGGAGACAATTTTCAGCTTGAGGGAAATGACTCCTTTGACCTAATGGCAAACTTCCAAGGATTTCTTTCTGGGACCTACATAGTGCAGTGTATATCTATTGGGCATAACATAGTACGGTTCTGCTGTATAACTGTGTAGATGACATAGGAGACATTTCCTCAGGTTTGAGAATAATGACCTCATGTCTTTCTTGATTTAGTTTTTTTTCTGGTCAGTCTTCATGAACGGTTCTGAAAATGGTACAAGCCAAAAATAGCCTTGTTTGGGTGTCTTGGTTTGAGGTAAAACAAACCAATTTTCTGTTCAGTAGTTTTACTTTTTTAGCTGGGCCTCTTCTAACTAACTAAAGTCTGAAATGAACAGCACATTGTTCAGAGACTGTTTTGTCTCATAGTGATAAGACCTGATTATACCAAGGGATGGTCTGCAGAGAGGCCCTTGCTTATATTTATTGCTAGAACAACCAAGGTCAGGGAATTTTGTCAGGTGACCTAAAACTGGCCAATTGGGGTATTCCATCCCATCCGCATCATGCTCAGTAAAAAAAGCTGAGGGATCAAGGGGTTGTTAGTTTTATTTCCTTCAATGGCCGACGTCTGAGGAGGACCCTGTCTGTTCGTCTGCCTTTGATCCTGATTTGGAATCCAGCTCCTGTCGCTCACCCAGTCCAGCCTGGGACGTTCACTGGTGCTGCTGGTGATGTGATCGTCATCCTGGGAGCCTGGTACGGTTTTGTATAGACTGTATACTTTTTTCTTTATCCTTTCTTTTAGATTCTTTTTAATTTTTCTTTTTATTGTTTATTATATTATTGTTATTGGTATTTCATTACAGTAGTTTAGTTTTTATCTAAACTCCTGAATCTCTTAATCCTTTCCTCTCCTCTCTTTTCCTTAGTGGGGGGGGGGAGGAGGGGTCATCATCTGTCCCATTGGTCAAAACCACGACATTGGGCTTACCTTTAGTCACACCTTAACTCACTTGAGTGCCTTTTTGCTATTGTATAGTGTTTGTGTTGCAAAGTAGTCTGCTTTTGGGGGAGTGGAGGTGAAGTATGTATGTCTGCTTTCTAAAATCTCTTATTAGACCTACTATTTCATTGTTCTTGAAAGGTTGATCCAAGTAGTCTTGAAATTTGATTATTCCTCTTTTTCTGCTACTTAACATAGCTGTGTTCCTTACTGAATTTTGTATGCAGTATGAATGAAAATTTAGCATGTTTGTATCACTATTGAATGTTTTCTGAAGATACAAACAAGGTTGTATTTTATATTTTTTTTTCAAAACACTGGTTGCTATGTACCAACTGTAGAGAAACAAATACATCTAGAGGAAGCTGTCAAGTAATCCTAAGACCTTTTTTCCACCTTTTAACACAAAGGGGCAACAAATAGTGACAGAGTCAAAGCTGCTGGCAGCGAAGCCTCCCATGAATAATTGCCAAATCTGCCTACATTCTGTCTTTTAGTGTCATAGTCTTATAAATATGCAAGTTAGAAGCATCTTAAAAAAGAAACTTATGTATAGGTAATCAAATGTAAAGCTTTTAATAACAAATTACTCTGGTCTCTTGCAAAATGAAACACACAACCAGTTGTGCTAATATCATTACAAAATGGGCCTGACAACATTTGTGTAGAGCTATACACTGTATTAATTGCCATAACAGGCATGATATTTTATTATAAAAAATTAATTAAATTCCCTGAAACAATACAGTTTGAGGAATGACTCTTTACAGGTCTGCTGACTTTTATCTAATACAGGTGTATGTCAGTACAGTCCTTTTATTGCTGTTTGGAATATACATTTGTCCCCTTCAAAAGACCTCTCATTCAGTAAACTCTTGACTTTTTCCAGTGTCCTTTCTAATTAGCTGTTAGTATAATAATTGGTATGTTGGGGAAAGCATAATTTCTTTTCCACTTTCTAAAATAAAAGCTGTTACCAAAATAGAGAACAGAAAGCTGATTCTTGTTTGCCTCCCCAACATTTGAATAAATGATACAGAGAAGTTCAGGCCCTTCTTGTGAGAAGTTAGAGGTCATGCCTGATTGAAATACAAGCTTAGCATAGCTGTGTGTAAGCTCTCTGCCTGCTTTTTTGTGAGGAATGTTAAGGCAACCTTGTTTTACTTTGATACAGAAAGGGCTGCCAATAAATATGTATCAATAAAACTGGAAATCAGCGCAAAGCCAAGGTGGTTATTCAATCAGAGTTTAAGGAAAACCTCATCATAGCAAGCAGAACACGGCTGTAATGATAACAAACCTGACTGACTTATACCACAAGCCATAAGGCCCTTGATTATAAGGAAATGTCATTGTTAAGCCCCCCATTTTCCATACACGGAAGGAGTAGGTCAGGCCTGGTGAGCAGCATGATTCTGAAAAGGCCAATAAATGTGTTACACTTCAGCCGCCCTTTTGCTACT
Source organism: Jacana jacana (assembly GCA_013400555.1). Classification (NCBI taxonomy): domain Eukaryota; kingdom Metazoa; phylum Chordata; class Aves; order Charadriiformes; family Jacanidae; genus Jacana; species Jacana jacana. The sequence continues at coordinate 29,656 of VZTM01008173.1, forward strand.
CCAGGTGTGGGGTAGAGAGTAGAGAAAAAGCCCAAGTCCTCTGACAGGACTGATGATTGTTTCATCTATTTGCTGTTTGTAAAATGTTTATGAAATATCATGTATGCTTGTGGTACTGTGGAAATGTTTGCATGAATGATGTGAGAGATGCATATGCAAGGTGTCTTTGGCAGATATGGTCTGAAAGCCATTCAGAACATTTGTGCTTGCAGATATTATTGTCTGTTTGCATTACACTAATGCCCAGAGGTCCCAGTTGGAATCAGAGCCTTTCAGGTTGTGTACAGGCATGTGTTACACAGCATTTCAAAGGTCTTGTGCACTTGGGCAGATGATACATAAAATGGCTAGAGGGAAATGGAGACATTGGTGTAGCAGGTCAGTAGCAGAACCGTGGAGTTGCATTGCTTGCAGGATGTACTATCTGTTCTTCCTTGTTTTAATGCTGAGTGAACCAATTGATTTTTGAAAAGGAATCAGTTTAAAGAGTGTGTGTAAACACATAGCGGAACTTTCCACAAAAATATACATCTATCAGTACTATTCTGCTACTATTATTTTGATAGCTTGCAGTGTGCTCCATTCTTAGTAGACTTAGAATTCTTTTTGCTAGTATATGAATAATTTTTTAGTCCCAGTGGCTTCCTGATTTATTCTTATAGGCAAACTATGATATCAATGGACACTTTATTTGGGGAAACGCGATTACTTGGTTGGATGCTATTAGGATAAATTGTAGATGTTTTACTAAAAATCCACGGTAGATAACAACATGCCATTCAGTCTTACTAGTCTCTGTGTCCTATTTTATTCTCCAAAGCACACTTAAGATGCAAGGACCTAATCTGCCATCACTCCAGGGTAAGGGCGTGCTCAGGACAGAAGATATTTCTACTCCTGTTTTCAGATTGCTTTTTCAGATGAATGGATGGACTGTAGCCTTTCCCTTTTCTAATGCATCAATACTTTGCATCAGCTGAGGCGTCTGTATAGACCTGGGCATTGTTAATCTTGTCCAGCTCTACATCGCCTCTTCTGTAACAAAGGAACGAGGCATTGAGTGAACAATCGTGATGACTGATAAAGAGTTTTCTATTAGTACTTTTTTACTGTTCATATCTTTAATTGATTTAGATCAATAAAGTGTTTGCATTTTAAAGATGAGTAGAAATTTCTGTACAGTGTAGCCCAATTCTTTCCATAAAGTCATAAAGATGATTATTCTAGGGGTTTTACCGTCTGTATAGTTTTTAGCAGGTCTTAAGAATTTATCAAGAGGATAATTATTACAGTAAGATGGTCCTTTTTGCCTCCTCTGTTGAAATCCCTTCAAATTTGACTGAGTTATAAACTGTCACAAATTCTGTATAAACAGATCTGACTGTTAAAAAAGGGTAATTTCAATCAATTGATAATTGTTTATTACTACAAAGAATATCCATGATTTTAATTCAAGAATTATATGTCAAAGTAATTTTTACTTGTCAAATGTTTAGAACTGAACAGTTATAACTGTGCAGAAGTTGTTATTTTGATATTTACCCATAAATATTTCCACTGAAAGTATTTTACAAGCATATAAACTGAGTAAGGGTCTGAACTCCCACTGAGAGGTGTCTATGGGTAATTCGGTGTCACATATAAATCCTGCTGAGCACCTACCTGTGTCTTCAGATACCTAATAAACTCTTGATTGTCAGTGATGGGAACTCCCAGCTGTAGCAATTATCTTGACAAGTTAATATGGACATTCCAGCTGTAGCAGAAAAGAAATTCATAGCAATGTG
>VZTM01008184.1:0-10769 GCA_013400555.1 Jacana jacana
GTAGAGTTACATTTAACTGAATTTACATTTATACTAAATAGTAAGATCATGGCAATTTCAGAATTATGGCTGATGTTTTATGTAAAACCAGTAAAGACAAACAGAAACAATAAATCGTATTGGAAAGGTAAAATTAATTAGGATTTTATCATCATGTTTAAACACTGGGGGAGGTGGTAGTTGGCTTTATGTCTGTAGGTAAGGCAATTAGATGAGTATAATTTTAATGTTGCTGTATGTGGGAGTAGCCTGGAAAATGCTGAATTGAAACAATGATTTAGAATTCATCAACCTTTATATAGACTTCACTTTCAATCTATATATGCATTCAATCTGATACTACAATGTGTTTCTTCAGTTAATTGAGATCATTTAGACAACTTTTCTCTGTATCTTGGGAGGTACTAAGGCTGGCGAATTAATTAATCTTTTTATTACCACTTTTGGCTTATAAATGAAAAAAGGTGTTTCTGAGGACATTATCTCTCATAGTACATTTCAGTTTCAAGTAAATGTTTTTTGTTTGGAGCTATTATGAGAACACTGCTCCTCAGTTTTTCCAAATGAGAACCACATGCTGGTGACTTGGGATCTCTTGGAGAACAGCAGTGCAGTTTCTGCTACATGACTTTGGCTGTTTCGATTGACAGCTATCTCAAGGGAAGTAATGAAAAACTCAGAATGACAACTGTTTTATTACAAATATTATCATCTTGGGAAAGAGAGTGGAGGAAAACATAATGAACAAGAGCAATATTACTTAGGCTTCTTTAAAAGGACTCCTTTCATCATGAGCAACCAAAATATATTAAGCCAACATAAGCTGTTACAATAATTTATATTCCCAAGTAGACAAAGTATGCAGCTAGAAGTGAGACTTAGATTTGTTTCATAAATAGGAAAGGAATGGGATGACTAAGATATATATGTTTTATTCACATTCGGACCTGCAGTGGGACTCAGGGCTGCTCATTTTTACCTTCCTGAATTTGAGTTTGCACACCTATTTCCAAAATTCTGTCTCTCAATAACCCTTCATTCTTCCCACCCTCCCCCAAATCATAACAAATGCCAAGCATTACTACCATGTACAAATCACAAAAACCAGGAAAATACTGTGGTTGAGGTTGGTATGTAACCTGTAACTCTAACATCCTCAAATGCTGGCCTTATTATAGTCTTGCTAAACAGGAAATTTGTGGGAGTGCCAGAGACAGAACCTAATTCCTCCAAGTCCTGGAGCAGTGCTTTAAAATATAAATATTTATATTATATGAAAAATATCAGTTACATGTACACATATTTTTAATAAGTTCTCCCCTGCCCCGCTGCCTGTGCAGTGAATAAAATCAGATTTCCAGCAGCATGTGTGTTGTCATGAGAAACAACATAACTGTGCATGTATGCACAGAAGGACATGGTTTGGTCTCATAATCAAGACATTATAATAATTAAGTAAATTGGGAATGACACTTGCAATATCCCTTGAGTATAAATATTTTTTCACCTGGATCTCCTACTTTTTTGTTCTATTCAGTAAAATCAACTTGAAAAAAGCACTTCCACCTAATAAACATACACTGAATTCAACTTGAACAATATGAGAAGGAAGAATGTAAAACCTTTCAATCTGTAGCATAAATCTAAACCACTTGGACTACCAAACAGTTGGTAGCAGTGGTGTGCTTGTGCCTACAGTGTGGACCAGAACAGAGCATCTTGGAGGTTTTGTTGGGCATCAGAAGAATAAGAGGAAAATAAGAAATAATAGTTTCTATTCTTGCTTCTTGATAGATCTTTCTAGCTCATTCTGTTTAAATTTGTTTTAGCAGCTTTGCTTTCCAAAAGTGGGATGATTTTTTATTAAAATTAATTAAAAGATTTTTTAGTAATAATATAATAATTTACGTACCCAAGATTTAAGACAACTGACATAGCCAACTTAGTTTTATAACCTTTTGTAAGACCTCCCATTGGAACCGTCTGGTAGGTAGGAGTGCAGAATAAAAAAACATATCTGGACAGTAATGATGAAAGCAAATGAAACATGGAAAATAATACATGAAAAGGACATTTCTTAACAATATTCAGGTTTATTATGTTTTTTTTTTTTCGCCCCAAGCTGATCATCAAAGCTTTGAGTAGCACTTATTTTTTGTCTTTTTCCACCTACAGCAAAACACTTGCTTCTAAATGACCGTAGAAATGAGCATAGACTTGAGGGACTCTTCAGATACTTTCTCAGTAAGTGCAGTGTCATTAAAATCTCCATCAGAGACTGAAAAACTAGGAATGACATTTTCCCAGAATCTCCATAAGGAAGAAGAGCATGTTTTTGAAACATCTCAGCTCTTCTTTATATGATGGGAATATCATGACCAAGAAAAAACAGCTCTGAGCCTTTCTTCAAACAGTATTTACTACAGCTAGAATTGTCTGTCTGTTTCTTGGCTATTTTAAAGCATTCCAGAAGTAAACCTCAGTCAGCCTTGCTTGCAGATTCAGATGCAAGGTAAAGGTTTTATTTTAATTGGCAGTGTTGTCTTTAAAACAGAAAAGACAATATGAATGGGATAGGAAGACTCAACAGACCCACCACAGAGAACATTACAGTTGCCTTGGCGTTCACTGCACTGGCTGCTGCTACTGCTCACATTCCTGATATTCTGCACACCACCACCGCCACCCCCCCATTTTTTTCCCCTGTCTTTTTTTGGAAAGACTCCTTTACAAATATGAAATAGTTTATGAATAGGGACACCCACAAATATTTACTAGGAGTGATAAACAATGGAAAACTCAGTGAATTATCTCAGCTCATTTTTACGAAGATGAGAAGCTGTTCGTGTTTGCCAGGTCTAAGAGCCTCAGGCTACCACCATTAAAGTAACAAAGACATCAGAATAAAAGGGACTTGAAATCTAAGTCTGGACATCGTCTCCACAGCAAAATGCACCTTTTTAAAAGTAAAAATGTGGCTTTCAAACCGTATTACGCAAGCATACATGAATGTCAGAATGGGCATTTATTCCATTGGCCTAACAGGCAAATATGAGCTTCTGGGTGAAGCCATTTCCAAAAGCACCATTGGCTTCTTACTTGTGAAGAGGAACAGAGATGTAATATTATCTCTGCTTTTGATATGGATACAGTTAGTAGGAAGGCAGGGATATGTAAGAGTATTCACAGCTTTGGAAAGACTTTCCAGAACCAGAGAAGGTGCAGAAAAGCGTTTGAGCTGAATGCTTATAAAAAATTAGCTTGCAAGGAGAGGGGTAAACAGTATGTGTATACACTTAGATAATCAAAGAAATGACAGAAAACCAATTTAACAAGCATTATCCTGGGGAAAAAAATGCCCAGTACAACTCTCTTGAATCTGCCAGCAGCATGGCCCTGCAGGTACGGAGGGGCTGCCCGTGTGGGTCCAGCAGAGCAGGGCCCAGCAGCCAGGGACCATCCTATTCTCAGCCAGGACCAGACAGCCAGGCCACTGGGGCAGCCCCAGCCCTGGGTTTTAGACACTTCCCTGGGGATGGGGATGGGCCAGGACACAGGCCTGTGGGAGGGTCCAGCTTTGTGGGACACATGGCTGAGCAGGGCCAGGGATGTGGGGAGCTGGAGATGAGCATTGCTGTGGGGTTGCTGAGGTGGGAGCTGATGGTCCCAGTGGCTGACATAGGGTCCTGGGCTGTGGACAGTGTGGAGTGTGTCCTTGGGGGTGTCAAGGATAGGAAAGACTAAGGTCACAGCTCCTTAGGATGCTGACATGGAAAAATAAGAAATATGTTTTAAGAGAGATTGATCAGCCCCAGCATAACCCAAAAGAGTAAAACATTCTCTGTTTTTGTAGTATTCAAATGAAAACTTGGTTTCCATTCACCCTAAATCAGGCCTTACCTGCATCCTAAACAGGTATCATGAAACGTCATGGTAGTAAGTCTGCATGGACAGTTACCTAAATTCAACTAAATCCAAGTATATTTTTGTGCATCTGTTGGCTCATGTTTGGGCTTTAGGCTGAGCTTAGGGTCCTGACCAGGGCATCAGGTCATAAAACCCTAAATTAACACACAGGATATCCTAACACCAATTTTCCTTAGATGTCAGGTAAAGACATAGTTATGTCTTCTGTGCACTTCACCAGAATAGTCTAATCAAGGAAATCAAGTGATGGCAATGATCAGTTGCTTGCAGGAGGTCTGGTGGAAGCTTGGACAGAAATAGGGGTGGGGGAGATTAACAGAGGAGCTTCCTCTTGACCACTTCATTGCACAGTGACCCTAATGAGAACACGGTACAGTGGAAAAGACCTTTTCCAAATAAAGCCCTCTACTGTATGATGTAGGGCTCTGACCTGTCATGTGAGATGAAGCAGTTGGTGTGCATTTCTGCCCAAACTTAAGATAGAGAAATTATAAGCATTTAGTAAGGCACTTGTTTACAAAGCCAAGTATTTTTGAGAGCTAGTGAGCACAATTACTATAGTGTAGCAAAGGTGCTGGCACTTGCCAGAAGCTGTTCTTCAACTGACTGCTGCGTTAACAGACTGCCAACTGGGTTAATGGGACCAGGAGCTGGAAGACTTGAAAGCTTTTTGGCCAGTCTTTCCACAGCAGTCATTAAGTCTGGAATTGTCGCTGCCTTTTGCACGGTGGTAAATAGTCATGTAGCCACAAATCTTCCACTACCCATTAACATCTATCTTAAAATTCCACAAAGGCTTCAGAATTTGCTTTGGGAAGTTTTATGATTTGCATAATCATTTGACAAGTTGCAAAATGGCAGATAAATACTGGTAGATGGTAAAGTGAGGAATAGGAAAAGTTGTTTAAAGGTTGACCAAATAATCCTTTCAGCCTGGGTTGTTCAAAGGGAAATGGAAAATTCATGACAAAAGCAGCCTGCAAAGGTCTGGGAATAAGGATGCTTGAAACAGAATGACAGAATAGAGTAAAAAGCCACACACATACTTGCTCTGCTGTGAGGGTACATATGGACCCTGAGGGAGAAAGCAGATTTTGAAAAATAGATTCTTGAAGGCCTGAAATAGTGATTTCAGTAATTTGTATGGTACCAGAGTAGCATACGAGACCCAGATATCTTAAATACCACAGTGGCAGCATGTTTTTCTCATGGCCCAGGGATTCTGCTCTACTCCAAAGTTCATAATTTCATCCTCCTGCTCTGGGCATTTCTAGCTTGAACTGTCAAAGGGACATGGAAGGACACCCCTGTCTTCTGTGTCTGGCCACGACCAGGGTGACCACTGCAACACAGTCAGGCTTGGAGGGAACAGGACTACAGCTGCCCAGGCTTGTGCATGAGAGGGCTTGTGCATGAGAGACCTGGGAAGTCACTATTTGAAGGTCACTTGAAACAATTAACTGATGCAAAAGGCTTTTAAAGACTTTTCCCCTGTTTTCAACATCCAAAAGTACTTAATGAGTCAGCTGAACTGGTTTTTTTTTTGTGAGTAATCAGTTTGTCATTTCTTTCTTTTGTTTGTGTGGGTCTTTCAAGCTATAACAAGAGGGAGTTTAGTATTTTTCAATAGGAAAAATGTGAATGCAAAACTAGCAGAAAAAAAATATCAGCATAGTACCTGCAATTACTTATGGTTCATTAAATGAAAGTGATTAGATTGTAAATTGACTGCAAGATCGATAGAATTATTTATATTTCAGAGAGAGTAAAAAAAGAGACTAGAAAACTGAAGAGAGACACTGGAATGGATTTCACAAACTTAAGATTTTGCTGTGGAGGTAGGTGTAGTTCTTGTCTTCCAACAAGGAAACAAACAGAAATCATGAACTTGAACTGTGGAAGGAAAGATTCAGGTTTGACACCCCAAAAACTTCTCCAGTAGTGGGAACAGCAAAGTGCTGAAGGTTGCAGGAGAGGCTAGTGCCTAGGGTCTTTAGAAGCAGACTGTACCTCTTGAAGATAAGAATCAAACATGAATGATTCTAGCCTGGGTATGAAAGGGGGATAATAATTAAAATAACATTTTTACCTTATAAGAAAGTATATAAGCTTTACAAATAATTTTGAATATCTTTTAGAAATAATTCTTTGGGTAAGAGTGTGCAGCTGTTAGAGGCTGTCGCTTAAGCAAAACTAAAAAACAACTGAAGGTCGAGATGAGCCACAGCCTTGAGATAATGGGGAATAAGGCGAACATCCAGAACTGGCTCTCCAGCCCTGAGAACAGACAGGGAGGTACGTTTGATAAGGAGGATCCGGCTGCACCTGCCATCCTGGCTGGGAAAGAGAACAAACAGGACCTGTGCCTGTGCCAGAGCAAAGGGTGAAAAGTGCATCTGTGAAGAAGACATATGGCCTTCATCTTCACAACCCTCGGCAACCACTACCAGGAGACATAGCACAAGCACAGTTGGGAGGAGTCTAATTTTAATACAAAGTGGGGACAGGTTATGCATATGTACAGGCATAATGAATATGTGTATCATTACATAATTTTTGCTGTATAAATGAAGGGCGAGTTGCTGCGCCAGGGGTAGCACATTTGTGGTGGGGTGACTCCCAGTGCTGCCCAGCGCTGAATAAACACACCTACTTTACAACTTTCCAGGTTGTGGAGTCTATTTCTGCACGTCAGGTAACTCAATGGAGAAAACATCATCTCAAGTTCCTTTATCAATTTTTTTTTCTTTAATCTTTCAAAATGTTTAACTTTTGGGGGCTGCTGATACTGTTTTGTGCCTGTCCCCAAACAAACATCTCTAACTGTAACCCCAGTCTCTAGGTTCTGCAATTTACTACTTATTGGTTTATGGTTTGGATCCAGAATGGCATTGCTGATTTCATCTCCAGAACAACTTCTAAATGTCATCACTGCAGAACTCTCCAAGGGCTTAAGTAAACAAAGGGCTTTTTATGCCAGTAATTCTTTCTATTTCCTATCATAGTGCTGCCATTAGAGTCCTAGTGTAGATATAGCACAAGCTGGAGCTGAAGCTTTAACATCTTTTCTGGTTTTGTTTCCTCTGAGCATACCAAGATAATGTTGCAGACAGTGCAAGCTGGTATTATATCTGTTGCAGGGCTCCTGTCAGAGGAGCTGGACCATCAGCAGTAATGATGCAAAAAACCTCAGGGAAGAGAGTTCTAAGTTCATCCTATCAGCTACTATAATTATGGACTTTTTACTTGTTACTTGAGTTGTAGTTCAATTTTTTCTGGAGAGATAAAAAAAACCACAACCCTCCCCCCCCCAAAAAAAAACCCCAAATCCAACCCCAACAAAAAAGCCCACCCCAAAGTCACCCTTGGAAACATTTGGGACAAATGGGAGTGTCTGATGTTTTTTCTCCCTTCCTTTGTCCAATATTAACTTTTCAGGTGGTATTTTAATATGTGGCCTTTGTGTTTTGGGAACTTGTCCATGTCAGGAAAATTTACTGGGAAAATCTTATATGGAATTATGGAAACTGTGCCAGCACTCTGGCTTTACACAAAATAGGTCTGGCTCTTTACTTTTGTTGAGAGGCAGTGAGAGGCAAAATTCATTCTCGGTGTGGGAATTGTGGCAAGTCCATCACAGCCAGCTCTTTGATCCCAAAGTCTATTGTAAATTACCCAGGTGCATTCATTTCTCTCCTTCACCTCTATCCCTAGCCTACCCTCCATGGAGGACCAACATATACAGGCTTGTATTTATGAGCTGTTAAAGAAGCATATGAAGATAAAGGACTCAGAGCTAAGATCTGATTGCATTTTGATGCCTGCAGATGACATAAACCTACTGCACTTTTAAAACTGGTAGACATTGCCACAATTTTTTATGTGGCTCACAAAAATTTCCAGCACCCTACTCGCCTTCTAATCTGAACCCTGAATGACTGCTTGCATGGCAAAGCTTGCTTCTGCTGGGGCCATCTAAGAAATGTCACCTTGGCATTTTTCTAATTTGGCATAATGAAGCACAATGGATAAACTGGTTTTAAACCATGAACACCAGAGACTGTACATGCTGACGTTTCTGGACATGACACATGACATTTCTGTTTTCAGTGAAGATTTTGTGTATTGCCAGACACCTTTTTTGTCATCAATGTGAGCTTCTTATTTACTTATGGTAGCTGTGGTTCTGTCATAAATTGTAACTAAACATTCATTTCATGGAATTGTCAGAGTTGGAAGGGACCTCTAGAGATCATCTAGTCCAACTACCCTGCTAAAGCAGGATTGCCCAAAGCACATTACTCAGGACTGCATCCAGGCAGGTCTTGAAAATCTCCAGAGAAGGGGACTCCACAACCTCCCTGAGTAGCCTGTTCCAGCGATCTGGCACCCTCACAGAAAGGAAGTTTTTTCTTGTATTTGAATGGAACTTCCTGTGTTCCAACTTGTGGTTGTTGCCTCTTGTCTTGTCACTGAAAATAGTCTGGCTCCATCCTCCTTCAACCCACCCTTTAGATACTTATAAGCAATGATGAGGTCTCCCCTCAGCCTTCTCTTCGGGCTAAAGAGTCCCAGCTCTTTGAGCCTTTCCTCATAAGGGAGGTGCACCAATAACTGAATTATCTTTGTTGCCTTATGCAACCAGTCCTCTAACCCAGTCCTCCCCAACAGAGGGAAAATCTTCCTCTCTCCAGACCTTCCCCCTTGTCTCCAAGGTCTAGGATTCATGAGGGGCACTTTGGCAGCAAAGACTGAAGCAAAAAAGGCATTCAATAACACCTCCTTCTATATGTCTTCCACCACTATTGTACCCACCTTTTGTCAGTGGGCCTACCTTTTCCTCAGCCTTCCTTTTTCTACTAACATATCAAAAGATATATAAACATTCATTTTCCACTTTGCCTTGTCTTCTTATTTGCCTCTAACTAGTCTCTACTCCAAAATTACTTGCCATTTCCCCTCATCTTACCCACCTTCTACTTTCAGCAAGGTTATAAGCTTTGTAATGCTAGCAGACAGGCTGCCAATTCGTCATTGTTTGCCTGCCCAAGTAGTTCGCACATTAGCAGACTTGGAAGAGTGCTTCAGATTAAATGCAAGCCCATGGAGGACAATAAGGGTGTTGCTATTGATTTCAATAATAAAAAATAGTGTTGTTTGTCCAAAGCATGCTTAGTTCCCTCTTATGTACATAGGTTGTATCTCCTAATACAAATTAATAATTTTAGATTAGCTGTATTGGTCTCTGAATATTGCTTTTTATCATGATATACTGAATAGGGCATAAGATATGCCTTTCTCTCTTCCTCTTGGACTTTCCCTCCCTGGCTTCACCTGGTAATTTTCCACCACAATATATTTCAATTATTTACTACAATTATATTATTTCATTGTGTTTCCCTGAGTGGTTCTGGTGCCACTGCAAAAAATGGCAGTGTTCTTTTTAGCTTATTTTTTAAGACTTTGGAGAAAAATGAAGTCTTGGGCCATGCAAGTAGACTGAGTGTACCTTTGTTCCAAAAACTATGCACAAGATATTTTTCCCTCAGTTTTAAATACAAGCTCTGCAGTACACAGTATCATGTTTCCATGAATTCAGAATTTGTTGCCTGCAAAAATCTGTACATGAAAAAAATAACTGACTTAACAGAAAGGCAGTATATCCATATAAGGATAGTGGAAAGATCATCTGATGGGGAAGGACAGGGCATGACCTTTTTCTTCTTTCCTCTCTAATTTCTGTGGTGGTTTGTATCATTCAGAAACCATCCCTGTAAATGCATCAATAACAGGAAACTCTGCACAGAGATGATGTGAACATGGGTCCCAGTGGTTCACATTGCAGAGACAAACGTATATATGACTAGTGTTAGATTGCAGATAGGTTAAATTCTCTTCCTTCTCTCCTGTATTTGTTATTATCTGGTCTTAGACAAGACTTGACCTACTGTCCATGGTTTGTGTCTGGCTTTGTTTATCCCTGGGCTCACAGCCACCTTTGTTTTGTTTCAAGGTAGCATTGAAAAAGAGATGCTGAGGAAAACAGAGCTAGGAAACATTTTGGTCTGTCCCAACACTCCTGTGCATTAAGATAATGACAGTACTCTCAGGACATCTGGCTAGGCTATTACTAAAAGAAGATTTTATAATATAGACTACCATGTCCTAATGCAATAACTTTCCTATAACAATTTAAAACCATTTCACACAGCTGAATACATTTTTATAAATCAGGAAGACTGAGATATGAAGTCCAAAGTAGAAGAACAAGTCAGTGGAAATAGCAAGAGAGAGTCAGGAGCAATTGAGAATAGAACACATATTTCATAGCACGGCAGCAGCCTTACTTATGCACAGCTTTAATTATGTTGGTGGAGACAGTTTAAGCTGTTGCCTGTTATAGATGTGTATCTCTGTGACTCTCTTGTCATAACTTTATGTTAGAATTGAAGAAGTTGAGGTTCAGTAAAGACTGAGAAGTGTAAGCTTGCACCTCAACATCAATTCCATGCAGCTACAGCGATTAAAATATAGCATATCTTTCATTATTTTGATGCTTTTATAGACAAGTAACTGTTAACAAGTAAATAAAAACGATGTTTGCAATCTGTCTTCGCTCTTCAGCAATAAACCACTTCTCTCAATTCACATCTCTTGCACTTTACAAAGTAAGGTTTTTAAGTGCTTTTTGGCACTGAGGAATGCGACTAGAACCCTCCACTTCAATAGCATGCAAATGATTGTGGAATAGAGGCTTTTATTTTAAAATAGTATTTCTAATGAAAATTATTCTAGAATTAATTTTAGATAATTTTAAATATAAATTTTATTAAAATTTATTT
>VZTM01008189.1:0-10649 GCA_013400555.1 Jacana jacana
AGAGGATCGGTCTGCATATTTCTGGGAATTTTGAGGAAATAATACATCAATGACTTCACACTGAAAGCTGTTTTCCAGAAGACACACTTTTTCTTTACTTGTGTTGAAATTTGGTTATAACATAGGGTTAAAATCCCATATCAGTGTAATGCCTTGTGGTCTTTGGCATGTAGTCTGGAGAGCATCAGAGTAAGAAAAGATGTGGATAAGCATTGTTTACATGGCAGTGTTACATTCTTCTATGCTCTACCATAGGAGCTCTGAATCTTCTGCACAGGTGAGTGCAGTGGGTAGTGATGCCCCAGTACTCTAAAACCACAGAGGGTGCATGGAAATCAAATGCTGCAGAGGAGGCCTCCCTTGTAGCCTTGCTTCTGACTGGAAGATGACTATTTCTCCTAAGTATTTCCTTCCCTGTTTTCACAGGTTAACTAAATTACCTAGTTTATGAATAATCTTAGTAACAGGATCTTGTCCACTTTCTCTGACAACACCAGAAGTTCAGAAAATCTTCAGCTTGGTATGGGGACTTTGAGCAAGTCACTGAGAGGAAATGGAGCATCCCAAATCACCTTATTCTACTCATGACTCTTTCCAGAGGTCCTCCCAATGGCTATCCAGTCATCTCGGGGCTGCTCGTTATGGATAGCTACTCAATATAGGCTTTCTCCATAACCAGCCAAAAGAAATATTCTTCCTAGACATGAGCAAGAGCCAGATTGGACTCTGACTCTACCCTCTGGAAATGCCTCTTTCTGAACTGACTGCAGGGGAAACCAGTAATAATTACTCCCACTAGCCTGAAGCAAGGCTTTGCGAGAACCTGCCCCCCTCATACTGCTTCTGTCCATGTAATGAATCTGGTTTCTTTGTTTCCCGTCTCCCAGTCCTTGTTCATTTTGTGTGCTCATGATGCAGTGATCCATATCTAGTAATGGTTAAAGAGATAATGCAGAAATGACACACTGATAAATTTTACTGTCTGACTTTAAACAATTGGGTAGAATGGCAGAGGGGAAGAAAGCATATGGGCAGGACTGTTGTACATCTGAAATGTATCTATTTTGGAGCAGATGTGGAGAGAGCTGAAGGCTACTTCACTCGTACATCTCCCCATCCTTCCAGTCTTCCATTTGTTGACTGTTTTCCCAGAATTCTTCTCTGCACGTCATCTATATATTATTGGCAAAAATTTGCCTTTGTATATTGTGTTCTGCAATTGAGTGTCAATTTTTACAGCATATTCAAAAGTTAGAATACAAACTTAATTAACAATTTACAGCTGGTAATGCTCTGGATTCAGTGAAAGAATTTGGCGTAGCCACACCCCCTTTTAATTCTTGCCCAGCTTCTCCAACATTTAATTACAACTTTAAAATGTTACTAAAATTTACGCCACTTCACTCTCCTCTGCTGTTGTTGTAATTATTCACAGTTTATGTAAGCTAAATTTGAAATTGCAACCAAAAGAAACTGATAATGTGTTGCATGGATTTTTCTCCCACTTTGTGTGGGGATAAGTGACTTCACATGGTGTAAGACAATGGAGAATCTGGCTTTAAGTGTGCGATGCCAAAGCCTTGGGGTGAGATTCTGCTTCTCTGAAGTCACTGGGAATTTTGTGATTGATTTCACAGGAGCAAGAATTCTTCAAGCTAGACACTGGGCCGGATAAGCTTTAAAGAAGCATAGAAAGGACATCTTTCCTCAGAGCCTAGCTCTAAATGCATCTCATCCAGAAGTGTAATCATTTGCTCAGTTGAGTTTTTTAATTGTGTTCCCTTCACATTAAGGGAACTAATATATGGCATTTGGAAAAGTAACAAGACTATTAAATGTTGCTAAGAGACTCCCTCATAAAGAATTGTAATTTGAGCCTTGCAAATTGCAAAACTGCCAACTGGCTTAGTTCCACTGGGCCCAAGTTCCTTATATTAAAGCGTATGATGGTGACTGAATGGATGATTCTATAGATAAGTTTCAGGTAAACTTACCTGTCTGAGGCAAAAGAACTTGAAGTTACAAAAGATAACATAATTTGGGACCTTTTTATAGGCTAGGGAGAGATACGGCAAGTCATTGACTGTCTGATTGTACAACTGTCACCTTTTAAAAGGACTTACATGGAGAAGATAGTCCTATACTTGCAGAGAGAAACTTTTAAAATCACTGCCAGTATTAAAATGGTGCTGAATTATGGGAACTAGTAATAGGTCATTTTTTTTTTTTTCTGAAAAATTATAATGGATAAATTATTTTAAAATGTGCTGTGTTTATTATTCCACCAAATGTTCACAGTTTACATGAGAAAGTGTGAAGCCAGATTAACAATTAGAGTAAGGATGATCTGGATTTCAGAGTGAAAACTGGTTGAAAATCCAGTTAACTCAAGGACAATTTAAGATAGTGAGTATTGCTGATAATTTTTACTAAAGCCACTCTTTGAAATGTAGCTTGTTCTTCCTTTGTTTGGCCAGCCTGATAGGTCCATATCTAGCCAATATCAAAGCATATTAAATTGCTCTATCATATAAATTATTGTAGGCATGTCTGGCTCAGAAATTGTATTCCTTATGCATTACTATATTTATATAAGCAGATTTTAAAGCCATCTGTGGCATTTCATTACCCTTTTTGAGAAAGTTCAGAAGTTACACCTAAAACCTAAAAATTTAGCAGGTGACAGATTATCCCTTCATGCCATGAACTTAATATCTGCCATTCCACTACTGTCTTCTCTACTACAACAGACCTGTGTACCACTGTCAGTCACTTGCTTTGGAAATCCCACCAGATGTCTAAGTGTATTTATACATCTGGCCCTTTGCCTTTTCAGGATCAGACTTATTATGATTTATTAATCATCTACAAAGAGCATTGATAAACAATGAATATTTATGACTACAGATGTAAACCTATTGTTTGTGTAAATTATAGTGTTTTTCTGGTAATGTTCTGAATGGTTTCAAGTTTACATAAATAATTCATACTTGTAAAGCCATATGTTAAACTGTCATTGTAAGAAAAAGAAGTGCTGCCAGTTTTCACTTGAACCATATGTAAATACCAGGAAGTTGATTTTAAACAGTGATATAAAGACTAAGCACCTTAATGCCATTTACGCACTAACAATTGCAATATGCTACAATGCACTAGATGCGTTGAGTATCAAAGACAAAATAAGTTTTAAATACAGCAAAGAACCATTTTTGTTTCTCAATAAAACACAGTGTATTAAATTAACCAAGTCTAGCTGTACAAATTTAAATTACAGTGATAGCAGATCTCCAGCCTTTGCCATTATTTCTAAGTGAATGAAGCAGCTTGAAATACTTCCCTGAAATTATTGCAAGGATATTATTGCAATGTAATAATCAGAGCTAGTTTTTATCAAAGTATTCTTTGCATACATGTGATATACATGCACACACATTTTAGTATGTGCGTGCATACATATATGACAAATAGTACATATGCATACATACATATATACTTTGAGAAAGTTCAGAATAGTGTTAAGACTGATAAGGACTAGAATGTACTTGGATTAGCGGATCCTTTCCTCAATTCTGCCAGTGTTTCTGTTGACAGAGAAGACACTGATGTTTTCTTTCCCACCTGACTTCCTTCGGCTTCATGCCTGGAAGTATGACCCACACCAAACACAGTAACCAACACATCATCTGGCTGGTCCTGTGGAAGGGATGGGTGTCTTCAAGCACAGGGACTTGGCTACTCCTTGGCTACATGTTTTCATAAGCCTTGTTATGTGGAAGGCCAAGTGAGTGGCCCATGTCAGGGCTGTAGCCTGTAAGAAATTTGTTTCTGATCACATTGCATAGGAAGAAACACAGCTGTGGGCTTGACTGATTGTTCCCACTCTGAGTGAGTAGTCAAGAGGTGGCCTGATCACAGTTTGTAAGAACCTACAGCCAAAATGAAAAATCTACCAGTAGATGCTCTTAACTGACAAAGTTGCAGATAAATGATAAAGCTGGAAGACAGACGGGCAAATTCAGCTTGGAAATAAGCCATACATTTTCAACAGCTAGGAAAATTAGCAATTGGAATGACCTAATAAGGCTTGTGACTGACTGTTCATCACAGAAAGGATCAAGCTGTGATTAGAGATTTCTCTAAAAAGAAAAAAGCTAGTTAAACCACATTTATTATCCTCGTAGCAAAAACCATCTCAAGGCAGTTCTGAGGTTACAAAGGGTACCAAGACTGCCAAGACTGGATGGTTAACAATCGTGTTTCTTAGACTTAAATTCCATTAATTTCCATGATCCTAGTACTGAGACCTGCATACACTTCTCATAGCTCACAATTCTGCTTTGCTTCTGAAGTGATTTAGAATCTGTCCATTAAGCTTCACTGAAAGCTATCAGAGTGTCTGTGCTATTCTGCATATTTCAAAGTCAGAAAAAAACTTTAATTAAGAATTTTGCAGCTAGCTCCAAATTATTCTTGGCAGTTCATTTTCCGTGTAGAAGCTTGAAACAGAACATTGCTCACAAAACAGAGTCATCTTACTGCTTTCTAAGTGAGAAAACCAGAAAATGCTGTTTTTTCTGTTGATGGGTCTTAAAACAAAAGCCCTTCCAGCTTCTGTGGGAAAGTGAAGGTAGAACTCCTAGGAACAGATTCAGACTGGGATAGACACAGGCAGAGGCAGATGACCAGGGTGGCATCAGAAGTCTGAGGGCCAGTGGTCCCTAAAAGTGGCTGGGACAGACCTATTAACTTATCAGTTACAGCTTCTTAGCTGAAATTAGCACTGTGGGTCACTGCAACATCCCATAAACGCCGCTGTGCCCTGATTATGCTTCCTTTTGTGTTGCCACCCTGGAATCTACTGTCTTCCAAAACTGCCTGTGCCACAAGCTTTTTTTGGCTCTTAATTTCTTTTAACTTCCAAATAGTGGCTGAAGCATTGCTTTCTACTTGCTTTTATTTTATTTCATGCCCAAAGTAAAATTATAGGGACCGTTTATTCCACAAGCAGCTCATTTCATTCCTTGTCTTGACCCTGCAATACATGTGCAGTATTTTGGGTGTTACACAAATACAGAAGAGCTGTATTTGATACACATTTTTTTATTTCCAGATGCTCATTTGGACAGCACAGTTTTTACAGAATTTAAAGCTTTTCTTTCTACTAAGAAAACTGCAGTTATAAAAGTGACATTACCCATTTGATGCTTCCTGGGCATACTTAGGGATGAATTTCTGGATTTTGTCACTGGAAATAAAATTTTACACTTTTTGCTGTTGCAAGCTGTTCAAAATATTAGGAAACCAAGAGAGAGAGAGAGAGGTCCTGGATTCTGTTCTTCCCTGAGCATCTTTTGCTAATTTCCAGCCAATTATTGCAACTCTGTGCAAGTCCAGGGAAGTCATTGGGGTTGCCCAGGTGCAACCACACTGAAAAGACTAAACTCCAGAACTGAAGTTTCAAAACAGAATGCAGAACAGAAAAGAATATTGCTTTACTCCCTGAGTGAAGGTTGAGTTGGCATGACTGAGTTAGAAACACCTGCTTTGAGGAGGTGTTCTCTTGTGGGATAATATAAATAAATAACTGAAATACTTGTGATCTGAGCAAACTGGCTGTGGTTTAATTCACAGAGAAACATAGAACTGTTTGCACAAAGCCGGTTGGTGCTGTCCAAGTGCAGTATATTTCCAGGCTTCCACAGCTCGGAGGCCCAGCTGAGGACGCAGAGCTGCCCAAGTGGGATCTTTGCCATGTTAGGTAAACTCATAAGGAAATAAACCATCCAGAAAAACCTAGATGGTGCTTATTTTTTATTTTTTTTCCTTTCTGATTTTGTTTATATTATTTTTTGTTTTCTCATAGGAAGAATTCGTTTTTCTGCAAGGAACATATGCAACATCACCTTAAACATTATAACAGAAATGCAACTACAAACCCAATTTTTTCCCCTAATAAAATTGTATTTAAATAATCTGAAACAAAGATTTTAAAATATAACTTTTACTTTATCTTGCTCAGCCTGAAAATATAACCTCTATTGTAAGTTTTTCTGTTTGCATATAAATATTTCCCACAATACAATCTGTCTTGGGGAATATTCCAAAGTGTAATGTCTTTGTCGTTGAGATTGTTCTTCAGATGATTGCTGTTGGTTTTTTATATCAATGAATGCATACACCTCTTGGGCTGCTCCAAATAGATTCCTTATCTATTTGACTGAGTTTACATTAACCTTCATGAAAGCTTTTCTGCCCTTGTCTAAAATCCAGGCAATGTCCTGTAACACATGCAAATGATTAGAATGAGGTATCCTATGAGAAATCTATGAATGACTTCTACAAACTTAGAATAAACCTCACTTGCTGCATCGTGCAAGTGTAATATTTTGATTGCAGACGAGGTGTTCTTGATACCTCACAGTACATTCTTTTAGCGGCTAGATGGCACTATTGCCAGACAGTAGAATCAGGTGTGATGCAGAATACCAAACAAATGTATAGATTAGGTTTTCTTAGCAAGAGCTGAAACAGCAAGTAGCTTTCTACTGCCTATGGCATTGATTTAAATTGCAGGAGTTGCTACTGTAGTTTGTGCCAGTCATGCTAAGTAACTGAGTAATATTTTTATTCAACTTTTTCGTTCTGCTCGCAATGGCACAGCAACTCGGGCATATTGTTCAGATCTCCCTTTGAGTAAGTGTTATAGAAAATGACAGACTTATGGCAAAGTTACCTAAGGTTAAAGGAATCATAGAATCATGGAATAGTGGGGTTGGAAGAGACTTCGGGAGATCATCTGCTCCAACCCCCCTGCCAAAGCAGGTTCACCTAGAGCAGGTTGCACAAGACTGTGTCTAGGCAGATGTTGAGTATGCCTGGAGAATGAGACTCCCCAACCTCCCTGGGCAGCCTATTCCAGTGCTCTGTCACCCTTAAAGTTGAGAAGTTTCTTCATGTTAAGATGGAACTTCCTGTGTTTCTGTTTGTGTTTGTTGCCTTTTATCCTGATGCTGGGCACCACTGAAAATTCTGTCCCCATCCTCTTGACACCTGCCATTGAGATATTGATAAGCATTGATAATCATAGAATGGTTAGAGTTGGAAGGGACCTTAAAGATCATCGAGTTCCAACCCCCATCTGCCATGGGCAGGGACACCTCCCACTAGACCAGGTTGCTCAAAGCCCCATCTAGCCTGGCCTTAAACACTTCCAGGGATGGGGCAGCCACAACTTCCCTGGGCAACCTGTTCCAGTGTCTCACCACCGTCACAGTAAAGAATTTCTTTCTGGTATCCAATCTAAATCTCCCCTCTTCTCCCCTTGTCCTGTCACTACACTTCCTGACAGAGTACCTCTCCAGCTCTATTGTAAGCTCCCTTCAGATATTGGAAAGCTGCTATAAGGTCTCCCCAAAGCCTTCTCTTCTCTAGGCTGAACAACCTCAACTCTCTCAGCCTGTATTCATAGGAGAGGTGCTCCATCCCTCTGATCATTTTCATGGCCCTCCTCTGGACCTGTTCCAACAGTTGCATGTCCTTCCTGTGCTTTGGACTCCAGAGCTGGACACAGTACTCCAAGTGGGGTCTCACAAGAGCAGAGTAGAGGCCATGGAAGCATGTGAATAAAAGAGAAAGCTGACTAGATGTCATGCTGATCTTCCTTACTTTATCCACTTGTCCTTTCCTGTCCACACCCTCTCCTCTTCCCAATTTCCCCTTTGTGTCCTTCATTGCAAGAAGAGGCTGGGAAAGCACTGCCAGAGTGTCTGTCATTCCACTGAGCTCCATCCAATCTGAATTGCCTTGTTCAGTGTTCAAAAGCAAAGGTGATGTTATGTTCTTGCATCAACACCACAGATATACCTGTGGTCCCGGGTCCAGGCACTGACAACAGTGTCTGCATGAGAGGCTTCTGTGAAGAGAGACTGAGAACACTCCAATAGACCCACTGCAGGGCACAGCTGAGCCTCTCAGCAAAATTGTGACACCTCTGGGAAAGCATATGTAGGAAATGGTAAAATGCTAGCCAGCAACAAGGAAAGAGGGGGAAAAGTGTGAGAAACAATGCTGTGAGCACCAGGGTGAGTGCAGGAGAAGGGGTGATGCTCCACGTGTCTAAGCAGAAATTCCCCTGAGGCACCCAAGGACATCACAGTGGAACACGTATTCGCCTGAAGCCTTTGGAAAGGACCACCATGGAGCAGACACCCACGATGCTGCCCATGGAGGAACCTATGCTGGAGTGGGTGGGTATTTCCTGAAAAAACTTTGTCCTCTGGAGAGCCCACACTGGAGCAGGTTTATTCTGAAGGACTGCCGGAAGAGGGAGTGGCAGAGAGGAGCTGGTATGAGCTGACCCCATAACCCACCATTCCCCGTCCCCCTTCACTTCTTGGTGGGGGAAGTAGAGGAGTTGGGAACGAAGGACTGAACTTGGCCCTTGGAGAAGTTGGGAGGGGGATGAAGTAGAAGGATTTTTTAAATTTTGTTTATATTTCTTGCCATCGAAATCTATTTTAAATACCAATAAACTAAAATTATTTTCCCCAAGTTAAGTATGGGTTGCTTTTGATGGTAGCTGCTAAGTCACCTTCCTATCTTTATCTAAGCCCATGAACTTTTTCATCTTATTTTCTCCCATTAAATTGTTGAAGAGAAGGAATGACAGAGCAGTTGGATGGGTGTCTGGCAGCCGGCCAAGGTCAACCTACTACAAGAGAAAGTGCTGGTTTTGTACTGCTCAGTGAGATAATATCTTTGGAAGGTAGTCCATATTTAATTTAGATATTCCCAGTAATAAATTAATATTTTAAGAATCAGTTATGCTTCTAAATCTTTATTCCAGGAACTTATTTTATTGAACTCATCAGGCACAAAGTGCTCTTGTAAAGCAACAATTTCTGTAAAACAAGTATTCAGGTTCTAAACCCAGGTCTTCCAAAATGACTGGTGATGCTAGATGCCCCTGCATTCTTCCTGCACATGCTGAGATTAAAGAGGGCAAGCACTCTAGTATCTGCAGTTCTTAAACTTTCCTGAAGTTGGGCCCCTTAAATTGATTAATCCTGATGTCCCTTAATGTCTAAAAATGTAGGCTTAGGCAGACCTTAGCTTCTGATAAGCATCTCCAGTACGTGTCAATCATTGCTCAATTTCTCTAGTTTTTCTTCTTCTTTGCTGTAACTATGCAATTCTATCTTACTAAAGAAAAAAAACAAAAAACAAAAAAGGTGGGGCAAACAGGGCAAATAGCTATAAAAATCAGTTTTTCAGAACTGACAACTGATTTACTTTGTATTCCCTGATTTCTCAATTTTGAAAATTGCTGAGATGTTATCAGGAATTTTCCAGCATATGCCTTTATTTTTTTTTGACTTGGAAGGCCAGCAGGTCACATCAGAATCCTGGCTGTTGCTTCAAAATAGAGTCAATGATTTAGACCACCAGAAATATTGAACAAAAAAACCCAAACCAAAACCATGAAAACCCTTAGTCACTTTGCCACTCATGATTTAGAGAGCATAATTCATGGTACGTGAAATTTTGCTTTTGGTATTATATTTTCCTTGTTTTCCAAAATTCCTACTGCTAATGAGATTTTAAAGTAATTTTCTTAGTGATTCTTGCCTCTTCCTGGCCTTTTTGTATAAATAAGAGTTTTCTCTTTCCACCTCAGTATAGTTATAAGAGGTTTTCTTATTTCCTTTAGACATTCTGGCTAATACATTCTGCTGTTTCACTTTTTCAGTGTTTTTTCCCTAGTGAAATTGTTAGACATGGTGTGCTTCAGGTCTTCTTGGAGTATAATCACTTAGACCTTCTTTATGTCCTTTATAATTGCTGAGTGGTAAAGGACAAAATGAAATGAAGTGCACCTGTGCTTTCACAGAAATGCTTTCTAAAGTAGCCTTCCAGCTATAGAAGGTACTCCATTTATGTACTGTATGGAGTATTTATGTAGTGCATAACATTGGCCAAATTGTTTGTGCTTCTGCTTGGGTTTGCTATGATCCAGCCCTACCAGCATTCTCCCAAGGGAGATGTACTTAACTTGGTCTGTTTGAACAGCTGAGCTGAGAAGAGGGGATGCTCAGTACTACTGCTCCACACAGTGTTTGAGGCACCACCAAAATGGCAATGAATGTGTAGACAGGATCATGTCTTCAGTCTAATTCCACATCCCAGTAAACTCCATTAGAAAAATCATACCTGCATTTCTGCACTTGGATTATAGGCTAGTGTTACTTTGGGAATGCCATTTAAAACGGCATAATACACACAGATTTTTATTTTTATCTGAGGACAATTGTGCCTTAAAAATGTTTTATTTGAAACCTTTGACCTGAATTCTAATCTGATTTAAATTCATTTAAATTCATTATTACTCTGGATTAACTGCAGTGTAAGTGAAGTACTAGTCTATTGCATAGCAACAGTGGTTCACAGAAATGCAAACAGCAGCTGGGTCTGTGTCCTTAGTTAATTGGATTATATAATTTTAGTTTAACTTAAACAAAGTAGTGACCTTATTATTATTTTAAGAAACCCATTTTGAGGGGAGGGAATCATATTTCTTATATAAATCAATTTTCAAATATCTTATTTCGAAGTACACATTGCTAAAGATGGGGTTGAGTCTGTGTGGGGAG
>VZTM01008195.1:203-11302 GCA_013400555.1 Jacana jacana
TTTTATTTTATACACAAATTTTGGTAGATAGAAAAGACAGGTTGACATAGTGCTTAGTGATGCGGTTTCATGATGTTTTTTATTAGTTAGGTTTATGGTTGGGCTAGATGATCTTAAAGGTCCCTTCTAACCTGGACAATTATATGATTCTATATATAGGTAGATAGATAGTCAGAACAGATACATGTTGCCTAATTAATCAGTACAGAAAGGCTAATTAGTATTCTATCTATTATTTTGAGATATGGCTGGAAAAATAAATGGGGAAACAAGTCCCAGCATTTGGTGTGCTGGTAAATTACTTTGGAATGAATTAACTAGCCAATTTTCCTTTCACTGTCTACAGCTGATTATGATACATAGGCAATAAGAGTTTGACATGAAATATACATCTGAATGTCATTCCTGGCAGCAAACAAGAGATGAAGACAGTCTAAACCAATAAGAACTAGACTAATATTTGAAAATGTAATAATTAGTTGAAATCCAATAGTCCAGAATATTTCTTCAAAATCTGAAGTATTTTGATTCCTGAACCTCTGGCCACTGAAATGGGACAGAAAATTACAGATCTTTAGACATTTTCTACTTTGCCAGTAGCACTTTTAAGCGAAAATCCCTGAAGAAAAACTTATAACATTTTTGGCACTTCCAATTCAAGCTTCCTGAAAATGGAAGAGAAATTGTATTTACCCAAGTGTTTAAGCACTTCAGGAAGATTTAAACAGAATGTGACACTAAAAGTAGACAAAGGTTAGAGAACTCTCATTTCCGACTCAACAGGTTCACTGCTACTAAAAAAATGGCACTTTAGAGAATTATATTGTGGCATTCAGAAATAGTTTGAGACATGAATTGCATCAATATTTCATAAGAAACCCCTGACTGTCTTTATTCTCATTCTGGAAATATATCCATTTCAGCAGTCATATGAACTCTATTCAGGTTCTTAACAGAGTGAGAGTAGATTGACCGGAATGTTCTACTCATTTACTTATAAATAAATGCAACTTTTCATTACCATTTATTACTTTAAGGACTATATTTTAATATAAGTTCCCACTTTCTTGAAATATCCTTAGAGCAAAACCTCATTTTTTCCTGGAATGATTAAAGGAGAAAAAAATTATAGTAAATAAATAAATAAATAAATTCCATTATTTTAAAACTACTTTCAAAGAAGCAAACAAACAAAACCAAACTTCAGGTCCTGAAAATAATGAAGAATGTTTTCCCTGACTGGTCAGTTCATTTCAATATTTTTTACATACAAGGTCTGGCCTCAGTTGGCTGATTTTTACTAAGCTTTGGAAACATTTTAACAGTTCTAAATCAAGTCTTATTGAGAAATGTCAATAAAAAGAAAACTCTGCTGGGTGGTGATATGTCTCAGCAATGGAGGTATGCCCAGGATATCTGTCCACAGAACTGAATAATTTAAATAAAAGCCCTTAGCTCACTCATTTAATTTAGAGAGAATTAGATCAGAGCAATGCTAATCCACAAGTGCTTTTAATAGGAAGGTGTGAAGTGGAATTTAGGAGGGAGATAGCATATCTAATAGCTGCATTCAGCTGTGTAGTATTTTTTTCTAGGATGAGCATCTCTTTCCTTATCCAAAGATAAGCTATGTCAACATTACTTTTGTCTTCATTGCAAGTTATATTTTTATAACACCACCATTAGAAAGTCAAGCCCATAATCAAAGTAGCTATGCTAATATAAAGGGTATACCAGGACTAGGTAGGTTTCTCAAGAAAATAATGCAAGACTGATGCTTAAAGAGAAATTCAGCTGGCACTCTTTTCATCGTAACATGACACATTGTAAAGAAGACGGTGTTTGTAACTGATACGGGAATTGGGTAATGCAGATGTTGCATGAAGCAAAACCAATCTCATCCGAATATTTCACGTGCTACTGAATAATAACATAATTATAAATATTTAGGTATTTCCTCAAAAAAATAATTATAATATTTTTGGGGTTGGACTAGATGATCTCCAGAGGTCCTTTCCAACCCCATATCATTCTGTGATTCTGTGAGTTTACTCAAAACGAACATTGTGTTGCCCTGGTACTGTTTCACAGAATTTCTCTATAGAGATTTAGTGGCTATTTAAACAAAAATTATAGATACTCCTAGAGCTGACGTGGTTATGCTGAATTCTGTATTTACAACATTCTATCAATATTATTCAGACTGTTAAATCCACTCACTGTAGCTGTTCTTAAAGGCATTTTTCCACTTTTTCTTTCTACTTTAGGTTGTTACATTATACCACTGATACAAATGTGAATTAAGCAAACCTGAAATTTGCTAACTTTGCTACTCTGAAGACTGACAGATTTTCAGCATAGCTGTGTGGATCGTATTGGAGTGGTTTTACAGCGGGCATGGTCTATCAGCCTGCTGAAAGAAGGCAGTAAAAACTTTTCAATGTCTCTTTGCCAATAACAAAATATTCAATCTAGCTTTCTTGTCCCTAAACTTCTGTATTTTATTCCCCGTTCCTGTTTTTCTTCCCAGAAATGTGAGCCTGAACATTTTCTCTAGCACAGAAGTTTTTGTCCTTGTGGCTGCTCTCACTGATGGATGGGGATATGTATTCTGAGCAGTGAAATGGCATACTGTTTGGAGATTTGCTGAACTCTTTGTCCTACTTTGGCATCTTCCAGGAATTAATTTAGGCTGTTCGAAACCACACCCTCGCAACACATCAGCACATACGAAAGCAGCAGGGGCAATAAGCCATGGCTTGGGAACTTTATGGCTGAACACCTTTAAGAAAACACAAGGGTGGTCCAAAGTACTGGATTTGCCTAATGGCTACACTCCTGTGTACCAATTAGCTTGCTGTAAGCTGAGTTTATCTTCAGGGTAAGCCACTTTGCAGACTATTAAAGCGGCATCAAACTTATCTGGTAGATCATTCGTTAAGAGGGGAATGTGGCTGTAGCTTTCAAGAGAGGAGAGCTAATTTCTTCTGGAGAGCTGTTTGAGGATGATGTGATGGATTTAGGCAGAGATGCCCAGAGCCACACAGGGATTTTCCATCTCCAGGGACCCCAACAACACAGACATAAGTGGGCAGTGCTGATGCTTGTAGGCTGTGCAAAGGGTCCCCTCTCCCCTTTAAAATGAGGACCACTAGAAGCAGCAAATACCACAGCAAAAAGTGCTGAAGCAGAAGAGCTGCCTCATCCCATCATTGAAACTGTATCTGCTTAGAAAAAACATGTAAACATCTATTGTAGGACTATTCTTCCTTGTCTTACCTCCTCAAATTCTCTTTCTCTTGAGTGTCTGTCTAAGTGAGTCTGCAACAGACAGGATAATATGCTGAAGAGGGGAAAGAGCATAACCTAGAGGTAACTAGGCAAGAGTGGAGACAGATGGCTGATCTGAAAGCATCAGAGGTTTGCTCCCAGAGTACCTCCTAAAATAGAGGTGGTTGTAAATTAGAATTGCCCTTTATAAACAAGGTGTATTGCTCTAAAGTCTGGACATCTGATTATGGGTGCAGATGGTCTGTTACTGTGGGGATTTAGAGGTGTAAAGGGATACATGACAGATAAGTGCTGCAGGCTCATGTCTCAGTGGCCAAGGGTTACACAGGCTGGATTCAGTTTGTAATTCTTTTTGAACAAGTACTTTTTTAATTATTTTTTTTTTTAATGAGACTACTAGCAAGGGTGTCAATACTGTTGGGTTTTGAGTATATAAATTATGGATACTGCTTCAGTATGTAATAGATTAAGACCCAGTACAATTTTTATATGGATCGTAGAGCAATCACAGATATTCTGAAAATTTATGTTTACTGTAGAGCTAGAATATTTAAATATTTACATTGTGTTATGTATATGTATATGAATCTAGGTATTCATGAACTTCTGCTTCCATATGTATATATGCACATCTACATATGCATGCACAAGTTTACACATACGTAGATACACAGACACACAGAGGTTTATAAATACGTATATGCTCCTGAATATATTCAACATATATATTCTACATATAAATACATATCTACATTGGGAAATTAAGACTTACTTCTTCAGGCAGAACTGTTTTTTTTCTGCTGGGAGAACACTAGAAAATAAACTGGCCAAACAATTTACCATAAAACCAAAGTGGGTAACGATCTTGACTTAATAAAATGACACTCATTAGTACATGTCTTTAGTTATTACACTGAAAAAGCCCAGATTTTACTCCATCGGTACTTGTGGTCTATTTATGTATGCTGTATGATTACAATTGTATTGTATTAAAGACTTCGCTTTTTAATGTACATAGTCACTGTTTTGCAGATTATCAGACAATATGCAGCTCCTTCTGAGCTGTGGACATCTGGGTTCACAGAGACTGTGACACCTGGTTTAACAGGTGGGAAAAAAAGGTGAAAAACTGCTACACTAAAATATTTAAGATGCCTAAACCAGTCTTTAAATAGTTCTCTGATAGTTTATGAGACACATACAAAGTATATAGTATATTTCAAAACATTTCTTATTCTATCCTAGTCCCAAATTTAGGGTGAATGAGTTTAAGTACAACCACATATGACATTGTTTGCCCATCTATATGTGGTTCTTCTATGAATATTTGTACCTGCATATTATGTATACAATTGCTGTTGAATAGTAAGAGATCAACTATTTAAAGGTCAAGTCAATATAGGTATATTGCAATGTAATATGCAATACATTGTCACAGTTGTGACCTTATGAACTCAGGTAAGTGACTTCATTTTTTCTTTTCTATTCTCTTTTCTCATGGCTATTAAAATAAAATTAAATATAAAATGAAATAAAATAATAAAATAGAATAAAGACATATATAAAAAAACTTACAGGTCAGGATCATCTATAATGTGCTTGGTTGATGTGGGGCAAACAGTGGACTTTATCTACTCGTATTTCTTCAAGGCCTTTGATATGGTTCCCCACAGCCTCTTCCTAGACAAATAGATGTGTTTTGGTCTAGACAAGTGGTTTCTGCAGTGGGTGTGGAACTGGTTGACAAGCCACACCCATAAGATGGTGATAAATAGCTTCTTTTCAAACTGTAAACCTGCCAGAAGTTGGATTTCCCAGGAACTGATACTGGTCTCAACTCTGTTTAATATCTTCATAAATAATCTGAATGATGGGATCAAGTGCACCCTGGTGAATTTTGCCAATGACACCGACTGAGTGGAGAGGTGGACATTTGAAGGGACAGCCACCCTGCAGAAAGACCTGGATAGGCTGGAAGAATAGGCTAACAAGAACCATCTATCCAGTCTATCCAAGTCCCTCTGTAGAGCATCCCTGCCCTCAAGCAGATCAACACTCCCACCCAATTTAGTGTCGTCCGCAAACTTACTAATAGTGTTTTCTATGTCCCTATCGACAATGAAGATATTAAAAAGGAAAGGCCCCAGTACTGAGCCCTGAGGAACACCACTTGTGACCGGCCGCCAGCTGGATTTAACTCCATTGAGCACCACCCTTTAGGATCGTCCTTCCAGCCAGTGCTTGATCCAGCAGATCGTACGCTCATCCAGGCCATGAGCAACCAGTTTTTCCATCAGAATGTGGTGGGGGACAGTGTCAAATGCTTTTCTAGGGTCCAGATATATTATATCCACTGTCTTTCCCCCATCCAACAGTCGGGTCATCTTACCATAGAAGGAGATCAGGTTCGTCAGGCAGGACCTGCCCTTCATAAACCCATGCTGGCTAGGCCTGATCCCCTGGTTGCTCATTAGTGATAGCACTCAAGATGATCTGTTCCATAATCTTCCCTGGTATCGAGGTCAGACTGACAGGTCTATAGTTTCCTGGATTTTCCCTTCTGCCCTTCTTATAGATGGGTGTTACATTTGCCACTTTCCAGTCCATTGGGACCTCTCCAGTCAGCCACGATTTAAGGAAGATGATGGAGAGAGGCTTGGCCAGCACGTCTGCCATCTCTTTCAGCACTCTTGGGTGTAACCCATCCGGTCCCATAGACTTGTGTGCATCTAGGCGGCATAGCAGGTCACTGATCACTTCCTCATTAATGGTGATGTCCTCATTCTGGTTCCCCTCCCTGTCTCCCTGCTCCTGTGGCCGAGTCTCCAGGGAACAGCCGGTTCCACTGTTAAAGACTGAGGCAAAGTATGCATTGAGCACCTCAGCCTTTTCCTTATCATTTGTAACTCTGTTTCCCTCTGCATCCAATAAGGGAGGAAGATTTTCCCTAACCCTCCTTTTGTTGTCAATGTACTTATAAAAACAATTTTTTATTGTCCTTAACAGCTGAAGCTAGGTTGAGCTCTAGCTGTGCTTTGGCTTTCCTAACTTTCTCCCTGCATATCCTCACTACATCCCTGTAGGCTTCACCAGAGACATCCCCTCTCTTCCAAAGGTGGTACATTCTCTTTTTATTTTGAAGCTCTAGACAAAGGTCCCTATCTAGCCAGGCCGGTCTCCTTCCCTGCTTGCTAGTTTTCCGGCACACAGGAACAGCCTGCTCCTGTGCCCTTAGGACTTCTCTGTTAAAGTATGTCCAGCCTTCCTGGACTCCTGTGTCCTTCAGGGCAGCCTCCCAAGGGAT
The DNA here is from genome assembly GCA_013400555.1 of Jacana jacana. Lineage (NCBI taxonomy): Eukaryota > Metazoa > Chordata > Aves > Charadriiformes > Jacanidae > Jacana > Jacana jacana. Next base: position 6,799 of record VZTM01008195.1, read on the forward strand.
ACTGTCAAGCAACCTTCTGAGTAGGTAAAAGTTTGCCCTCCGTAAGTCTAAGGTGGCAGTTTTGCTGGCCCGTCTCCTTTTTTCTCCGAGGATCAAGAACTCAATCATTTCATGATCACTAAGTCCTAGATGGCCTCCAAGCTTTACTTCTGCCACATCTCTTTTAATAGAGATACATTTCTACTCTCAGTGTCTTACATGGAAATGCTGCTCAACAAAGATGAATGTACATTTTATTCAGAGTCATGTAAGGGGACCTAAAGGATGCAGTAAACCAGCACAATATTTTTCATAGCTGGAGCCTGTATTGAAATGCTAAGACCATGCTTTAATTCCTATTGCGCACCAAATGCAATATCCCTGATCCTGCGCTACTGAAAGTAATGGCAAAACTTTCATTGGCTTAGCTGAGGGTTGGAATAGTCCCTGAATTACATGTGCAGTCAATAAGTGTCATTTTCTATATCTTTGGGATTTTTTTTTTTTAAACCAACAACCAGACCCAAACTGTTTCAGCAGAATTTTCTGTACTAATGGAAAATGGTTAGAACTGCTTAAGCCTCCTTGAATCTGAGAGGATTAACTTCCAAAGTTACTTACAATTCAGAGAGTAACTCAAGTTTTCACAGAAATACAATTTAGCACTTAGTGAAAACATCCCTCCTTTGAAATTCAGCCTTGTGACTATATAATGAACAAAACTATTTTTTTTAGTCTGTTGTATGCTCATACTACATGCAATATTTGTATCTGTATTTAGTGCTCAAATGGGTAGAAGTCAATAATAAAATTTAAAACTAAAAAAAAGAAAAAAATATTTATGACAGGACATTAAAACAGATATTCTCAATGTGCTTACAGAATCCAAGTTTATTGAACCACCACAATTTGTTATAGGATTGTGAGAAAAGTACTTTGGGACAGTGGAGGAGTGGAGTATTTGTTTAAATGCTAAGAAAGTTTAAGCCCTAATTGTCCAAGCATAAGCAATATAACAACCAGAAAATATTTTACTCTTGAGTAGACAGATGGTACTTAATGTCATCTGATATACTGTTAATAGTTTTATTCAGCCTCTTAATTTTATTCTTTTTATTAAGCATATGTATATTTACATTACCCATACATTAGAAAATCTGTTGCTAACACATGTTCAGAAGGCAGAATCATTATCTTTACTGGCTTGCTTACATTGTTTTAGAGCTATTAGGCTTAAATTTGCCACAGCCTACAGGTGTATGCTGAGTCCCATGCTACCCGTTCCAGACATAATTTTAAAACATTGCTTTAAAAGCCCTGGGAGGCCCCTGAGTCATTCTAGCTTGGTTTAATTATTTTTATGGATAGCACGTTTCATAAGAGTGTGCCCATAGCAGTAAACAAAATCTAATCAATAAAATCCACTAAAATTTGACCTTCTCTTCACCCTTAGACTTGGTTGAACTTTTTTTATTATTTTATTATTTTTTTAAAATTACTAAACAAATGGTGAATACAGTTTTGTGTGTTCCCTTACGGTTGGCTGCAGTAATTTTGGATAATCAGTTACTGGTGTAATGTCTCTTTAATTTTACAGCATATATAGAGCTGGAACGATGTATTCATAAATGGGCTCTGGTTTTCATTTAATACTTGAATGCTTCTGAAAGGGGGAGGCTGATAATACTCGATAGAGTCAAGTAAAATGCAAGATTCTTCATTGCTGTTTTAGTGCTGTGTTGCAATCTGGCCAAACAGAAGTCCTGCTGCCCTTGTCCTGAATATGATCAGCCGTTACCAGATGTCTGAAAAGCTGCATGGTGCCTTTTCTATGTAGACAAACATTGATGAAAGGGGGGAGATCACAACTGGATCATCAGTCATCCATTTGAAGCAAATGAATATTCTGCTTGTGGTGGCTTTATGTTACAGTTATAACCACACTGTTGAAAATGTTTCTGTGTTAAGCAAAGATTAAACACAGACGGTTTGTTGTACTGTCAATCAGGTGTGAGTCTAAAGCTTGATTACTTTCTGTATTTTTAATCTTTATTCTTAGGCTCCATTTGGGGCATAGACTTGAGTTCTAATCCGTCTTAAAAGGCAGATTCTTGGTGTGCTCGTTGTTCTAAGGTTCATCCAGGTGCTCATTCTTGCAGTCTGCTGGGTCAGTAAAAGCCAATTGTCATATGCAGCAGTATATTGGTTTGTCTTTTTCTAAGCATAATGTGAACACTTTAAGCCAAACTACAAACAATTAAACCAACAACAATGCAGACATAAAATGCCTACGTTTCAGTGTACCTCTATATTACTAAATAAAAGAGAAAGGAGAAACCCTGAGCATCTAACCTGCAAGGCTATACCTATTTCAGGAAACTTTAAAAGGGCATGTCATGGGTACAGGCACACAATTATTAAATCCACAGTGTTAAGGTGGATCCCATCATTTATTCTGTGCCAGCCACTGCTCTACAGCAATGTTTGACCACAATTTAGTCATCCACATGGGGTAAGGACTATTCACAGCAGGCATTGCATTGCAGTTAGCCTGATCGTGAGGGTAGGAGAGTTAGGTCTATGTTTATAAGTCATGCCATGCTATTCAGGCCTAGGTCCAAAAATCAGTCCCTGTCACGCAATCATGCAGCACATGAAGTGCTATTGTGTGCTCTGCTTAATTGTTTTGTTGGTACAAAGCTCGGGTTCGGTTTACTCCAACTAGATCTCTCCAAGAAAAACCTGATCTACTAAGTCAATGTGAGTCAAAAAAACCTTCTTTCAGATGACTTCAGGGATTAATCCCTTTATTTATCAGCTTAATCAGAATCTGAATTTATCTATTGTAAGCCTATTCTGAAGTCTACTTCAGGCTTTGTATTGTAGGTACAGCCAGAGAAGTTTGGAGCTACAACGTCAACTGTCTTATGACATGTTTATACAAGGTTTTGTTAGAATTCCTTCCGTTAATGGAATGCTCAATAAACACTTATTTCATTACTTACATGTGACAAGAGGATTAAAAGGGTAGACAAGAGTAACACAAAATCATGCCTGCTGTCCTTTCATAGCAGCCAGCTTTGATAGATGTATCCCACATCTACTAAGCCATTTTCCTCAAGACCATTCAGAGGAAATTCAATAAAGAAATTGCTCCTGAGATGTCCAGTGCCCTCCATTATGGATCCAGTAGTCTTAACACAATACTCTTTTTTGTATGTTGCTTAAGGCCTCAAAAATACAATGGCAAAGCAGCACAACATTTTCTATTATATTATATGACCACAGATTAGGAGGAAAAAAATGCATAGACATTTTTGGGTTTTGTTTTGTTTTGGTTTGGTTTGGTTTTGTGTGTGTGTGTGTATAAGCTCTTTACATATTTCAGAAACAAGCAAACCTTTATTTGAAGCCATATTCTGACCTCCTGCCATGACATCTTTACTGAAATTGATCACATAAACTTGAAAAATATTATAGTACTTAGATTAAAGTAAGCTATCCAGACTAGTTTCACAACCTTCCAGATACTAACTTCCTACATACAACTGAGGCAAAACAAACAAACAAACAAATCAAACAAGCAAAACCAGCACATCTAGGATATCTTCTCAGTTCTTCTGAGTCTCCTATAGTAGACTCAGACCAGGTTAGCAGGACTTTTGGTTCTTTGTTCACTTTCTAGCTTCAGAAGACAGGTCAGGTGCTTTAAGATCCATAGTCTGGATATTTGCTTCTCTTTTATGAATGATTCCAGGTCCAGTCATAAATGTAAAATTCACTGTGGTGTTTTAAATATAAATGAACTAAAATTTGGATTTTATGTTTCATGAGACTAAAATTGATGCAATATGTGAGATAATACCTCCTTCTCTGCAAGTACTGTAATCCTGTAATCTATAATACAATATACCCACAGCTAGTAAAGGCCACAGGCTTTGCAATAAGCTTGCAAGGTCTTGGGACTGAGGTTTGTCAGGATTGCTTTGTGTGAACTTTTCCTGACCTGCCTGCAGATTTATTTTTATTTGGTTTAGCTGTAACAGCAATTTTTCTTCTGATCAGGTGGTTAGAGCTATTTTTTTTTTCCTTAGCATTATGTGGTGCAATCACAGTTTTATAGAGATAGTAGTGACAAGTAGGGTTTCGGGTTTTTTTTGTTTGTTTGTTTGGGTTTGGGGTTTGTTTTTTTTGTTTGTTTGTTTGTTTTTTTCTGTGTGGAATGAGATATTTATGGTTCTAAGATAATGATGTAGAGTAGAGAAACTCAAACCTGCTCAGATAGCAGAATCTTGGGAAGCACCCAATTCACCAATGCAGCACAGAAAAGGGATGATAAAGGAGGAAGTACAGGATGACACTGGAGACCTCAAGCCTGTAAATAACTCAGCCATGATCAGTCACAGAAATATACATCTAGAGCTGGACAAAATTGGTTTTAGGGCTAACAAAGAAAAAAAGAATGATTATAAAACATACTTAAAAATATCATATATTGTATTCAGCTATAATAGCAGCTGCAGAG
>VZTM01008204.1:0-26123 GCA_013400555.1 Jacana jacana
TGCAAACTTGCTGAGGGTGCACTCGTCCATCCATCCACAGTCTCATCTCCCATCTTCCCTGTTCATATCCCACCTGTCTGCCATGGCCTCTTTCCCGCTCTGTGACCCAGTGTGGGATGCAGGTGGTGGGACCCAGAGGGCATCAGTCATGCTGCCATCCGAGGTGTGCTACATGCTCAAAGCATCCCCACTGAATGGTGCCCTCCTTACAGCTGCTACCTGTAATATCAGCCCTTTCTCTTCCTGGAGTTAAATGCTGGGGTGAGAGAAGTTAAACCTGAATATTCTCATTGTGAAACTAGTGGCCAAAGAAAAACTTTGATGTAAAACAGCTATGGCTAGTCACTGATATAAAAATGTGCAAGGGGAAATACATTAGTGCAGGTGAACAGCTTCATAATGTATGCCCTGAAAGCTGGTCTAACCTGTGTCACCAAATGGACAGGAAAAGAATGGGCCCTTTGATGATGCCTGCTTCTTCACAAATGTACACAGACTAGCTTAAAAATGTTAAATATTTAAATAAGGCTGACACGGTTCCTAAGTCAAAAAGAGGACATAATGCATGCCTTCTTTGATGCTGTAGGGGAATTGCCTCTTGGTTTAGCAAACATGTTATGAAACATGTTATGAAATAAACTTCTGCAAATAAATAAATGTAGAAACATACACCAAATATCTACATTTTAGATATAGGTGAGGCTTTGTTTTTTTTTTTTCTGCATTGGATCATTAAGTCTTGCCTGGCTGACCAGAGCATATCGTCTGGCTCTGGTGTGTCCCTGTCATGCGTCAGGTGCAGCTCTTATGGTGGGGGTCCCTCCTCTACTCTGAGTGAGGAAACAGATCACTCTGCCCATTTGGGAGCTTCAGGACCTAGGGCTGGTAGGTGAGAGATAGTGTGCTGGGCCCTGGTTCCCCTCTACCTGGTGCCAGAAAGCCAGAGAAAAACTTATGTTTAGACAATAACACTGAAAAACCACAGTCTGGAAAATTTTCAGGATACTGGAACAGCCCTTCTGCTCTGAGAGAACAGAAAAAAAAACATATTTAACAGCAAAAGTTAAAAGTTAGTTATTTCTGCTGCGCAAGGTAAGAGTAGAAAGTAAAAGCTCATATAGGAGTTTATACAGCTTCATAGGTAGATGTATGTGAGTACAGAAATGAAAAGAATTTATTATTATTATTATTAGGTAGAAGTGCTCATTCAGTGAGGGAATCACCTAGAGCTGTGCCCAACATTTTAATCCATGGATATTTTTCATAACAATAATTCCTGCTATACTTATNAATTAAACAGTTTTATTTGGTTTATTGCCAATTCCCACTGGTAGTGACCCCACTCCTGCTTTCCAGTGTTGCAATCTCATTTGAGGCTGTGCTCTGTGCTTCTGCAGCTGTGTGTTTGCACCTGTACATGCTGAAACACTGCTGTGAGGAGGAGTTCTATTCTGGAAACTGTTAAATAGAGAATATATATATGTAAAAAAAAAAAGCAAGCATAAGATTTATTCAGTCATTGTTATATTACGCTGCCAAGGGAAAGGAAAAGAGGATCCACTGGAGTCACGTATCCCAAGTTTTTCATCATTTCTGACAACACTGATAATGGCTTTGGTTTCATAGATGAATGCCCTGAACTGTTCTTGCCTTCAAGGCAAATCTGTGAAATATCAAGAAGGATTGATTCCTTGAAGACATATGGAAGGTTAACAAGTAGATCGCTGTATGATTACTGGCACTTGGGCTTTTGAAACAAAGCAGCATTATTACAGATGAGTTTGGGAGGAAATTGCCCTTTTATTATGCTGTATTCTGCTTGGAATGAAGGAATATGTTATTATATTACTGTGATATCTTTACTTGAAGGTATTTTCTAGTTGTTTCTTGTCAAATTTAGATTTATAAAACCTGATTTTTATTTTAAACCTGCTTTCCTTCATAGCACCATCTGCTGGTACTTCATGGGTCCTGTAGGTTGCTGCTGGAGAGCTGTGTTGATGCATACACCTGCGTTTTCCAGGGGAGTGTGAAGATTTGCTGATTTTCATTGCATCTTGTTTGCTTTATGTAGCTGCAATAGTGTTTCTTTAGCTAAACTTTCAATTAGCATCCATTCATTCTGACAGAGCCTGCTTTCTGAATGTAAGCTTTCAATAATGTGAAAGCCGTGAAAAGGAAAAGGAACATTTGCGTTATGGGGACTGACATGGTCTTAGTCCCTTAAGTCTCTTGTAAGATCATCCATAGTTTTAGAGCTCTGTAGAGAAAGAGGCTGTGCTTTACCAGATCTGGAAAAAGTCCGTTAAATAGGTTTTGTGTTGAACTTGTCAGATTTTTCATTTATGGCTTTTGTTTAAAATTTTCTTACATGTCTTCCCTGCTCAATTGTCATTTATTTATTTCTCAAACATGAATGAATTAGCCACATTTGAGGGAAATCAGAGATAACTGATGAGGTTTTTTAACGTGAATATAGGAGATAATTTTAAATTTGAACTGTGATGAGGATGTCAAAGAATATTTTTATCATTTTGTTAGTGGGTTCTAACCTTGGACCTGTAGATGTGTTGTGAAGATCCAGTGACCTTTTCTCAAGAAGGGTTATCTTTAGCTTATAAACCATAGCCCAATTTTTAATATCGTGTATCTCAAAAAAACCCCAACTCAACTATCCTATTCCCATGCACAAATTTATCTAAATGCTTTAAAGGATTTAATATTAATGTTTTAATCTTGTTAACAACTGAGCTGTTTCTAGGAAAAAAGTCTAACTGAGCTCTATCAGAGATACAAAGACATCAAAATAACTCCTAAAATATATACACAAAGCAGTTAATGTTCTTTCCAGCCTTTAAATGTGCCTGAAGACTTAACACTGTATTAAGGAAATTAAGTACAATTAGACTATAGGCTTATGGAGAGCTAGAAAAGAAAGACCTTCCTGAAATAACCATTACTCTAGGCAAAATGTTAATTTGCCAAAGATGGTGATGGAGAAAATTTTTGGTTACTGGCATCCAAATGAGCAGGGTCTCCTAGCCAGCAGTACATTGGAGCCCCATGCTCTGGAACATTTGCTCTTCTGACTTCCTGTCCAAACAGCCCCATGTAGGGCTAATAAACCTGAGGGTTCCCATTTCCCATGGCACTCCTTCACTAATTTAGCTTTGCAGTTGTGTGACTGCGTTGTATTGCACTGAGCCACAAGAATGGGCTTAACTCAGCATGTTCATATGGAAGTTTGAGCCAGGTTGGTCTGGGCTTCCCGGTGTATCCTATAAGACTGGATTGTTCTCACAGTCCAGGTGTCCTAAGAGGCTTCACTATGTGAGATCTTGCACCTCAAGGAAGCTTTATCAACTGTAGGCATCTAAAGCAAGAAGGAAGAAGAGGGAATCTGTAGGATGAAACAGAGGATCTGTTGGAAGGATGGCTATGGAAGGTCAGCTTGTGAATTCGTATAAAATACTTTTATTGACTCTGCCATAGTTTTGACAGATGCATGTTAGACTGCATATATTTATTTTACATCATTGCTGTGAGGTGGTATTACTCTTTTAAGGACAGGATCTCTCTTTTTCAAGGGTGAGGTACTTGTTCACCATCACATAGGATATCTAAGATGTAGAAGTGAATTGAACTGGCATCTTCTTCAACCAAGCTGCAGTGAATTTAGAGGGCTTGAGGTTAAACACAAGTACATTACTTGGCTTTCATTTGCTGTCAAATTTTTTGTGTGTAGGTGGCAAGCTCAAACAGCAGCTGTCAAGTGCCTATTGGTTATTGGCTTAGGATAAAGCTGTTAGTCTTACCCTTCATTTATGTTTAGTTCTAAGACATTGACTTTGTGTATTATTTTGTATCTGCTTTCAGAATTGTATGAAAAACGATGAAATTTAAGGTTCAACAAAGTACACAGTATCAAAGCTGGAATTATAATTTAAAATGACTTTGTAATCAACAAAGAAACATTACATCTGAAATAAGTTACCAATGCAGAGCTCAACAGCAAAACTGTATTTAAAAGATGCAATGTATCAGCCATTGAATGTAAGTCTGAAGAACCTTAATGTTTTTCAGACTGACCTCTAAAACAGGAGTGTCTGGATTGTACCCACAAGGTATTTATTGAGACCTGTTGTTTGTGTCCTGAACTCCCATCAGAAAGTACAGTCGTGTATGCTTCAAGCAGGATAAGCACACAAGCGTACTACTATAATTATGCTTTATGTCGTCTTGTTTGAGAGTGTGTCTTAGCTGATAACTGTAGAAAGGCCTCTCTTGTCTGGTATAATACACTTTCCTTTTTCTTGCAACTTCTGATATCATATGCAAAGTCAGTTTATAATTCCCCTATAGCTTTATTTACACAAGTTATGACCAGTGGGTCCCTCTCCTCAGCCCTTTTTGTAGTAATCTGTATTTTGCAGTCACCTACTTGCAAAATCATTGTTATCCTCAACTTTGTTTTGAACACTGTCTGTCATCTCTATCAAGTGCTGACAATGATCTGTCTTCTTTTTTTCTTATTGATGTGTTCGTACAAAGGATATTAGAGCAACGATATGTCTTGGCAGATTGGTTTCAATATATGTTACACAAATAACGCAACTCTTCCTTACATACCTTTCCTGCCTGAAAAGACATTTGCTTTGCATGAATGGGTTTATGGTCAAGGAGGTAGCAAGCTTTCCTGAATCTTTTATGTGTGAATCTGCATTTTGAAAACACCTTTACGCAGTAATGATCAAAACTGTCACAAACATAATTTTTATATCAGGGAACATTTTAAGGTGTTTTCCTCTTTAACTGTCAAATCCGACACGATTTATTTGAAAGTTCCATTTAAAGTAAGAATGGACAATTGAAGGAAATTCTTTATGCCACGCTATAGAACCTTTTCTGAAAAGCCGATTCCAAAGGAAGAGGCTTGCCACACAAATTGATTCCCAGTTCTGGGAGCTGTACTAATTGTCCTGAAGCTTAGGCTGACTTGAACTAGCTGAGTGGAAAACAGAAATCACCTTGGATCCAAAACAGGGTGAGAGGTAGCTGTGAGGCTAGTCCACTATAATTTCATTTCTCTCTCTTCATCTCCAAGTATAATTCATTTCTTATACTTCACATACTGATGTGACATATTTTTCAACTGTCCCCTTCACAAAGGATTGGTGAAATTGGAAGTGTATTGGTTGGCTTGGTGCCAAGTGGACAATTTGTGATGGAGGGGCTGCCAAGACCCTGTGGTGTGCTCCTGCCCTCAGCCGTATGGGCTTGTCTACAGGCTGGGAGTGATGGAGGAGAGTCTCCCCACCAGCACATTGTATCCAGGATTTCCCTGGCACAGGGCAGTGCAGACGGGAAGAGGTTTGAGATGAGAAGTTTGACTGGAGCCAGGCAGATGCCATATGCCCTTCTTCATTTCTGTGCGTTCGCAAACTGTGCCTAAAGAGTTGGTTTGCCAAAGAGAAAGCTTAGGTTCTGCCAGAGGAGCTCTGGATTAGAGATAGAAGGTTGATTTGGGAGAGTTAGAGCATCTCTTTGCTGATGTTCTCCTGCTGCCTGGTAACCTGTCTTCTAGCAACTTACTTCTACACAGCTAGATGTCTTACTCTGGCAGAAGTCTTTTCATTTTTAATTCTTATGGATGGGTAATAGCCTTGTCTGTGATAGTTTTGAAAGAGTGTCGTCATGTTGTAAGGTGCAGTTCTGGTTTTTGAACCAAAGCCTAACGCTCCAAGTACATACGCACATGCACCATTTTACATGTGTGAACAGCATTGTGCTTGTTAAATATGAGTATTTCCAGGACTGTTGCCTAGTTCCACAGATACAGCATTCTAAGATTATCCACTTGCTGTCTGCTGTCTTTCCATCAGATATATTCATTGCAGGCATAGAAAGATTTCTTTTTACTATCTGCCAACCGTGGAAACTCTGAAAGTCAAACTGTATTCTTTCTGGCTATGAATCATCAATCTAACCTTGACTCAGAGGTCACAGGGGAACACTTAGGCCATAACATATATTCTTCTGATCAAAAAGATTCTGTAGTATGGTGTTCCGTTACTCATTATTTCTTTAATAATGCCTGTATTGAATCCCACTCATGATTTTTCAGCTACGCCTGTTCAATGGAGCTAAGGGAATAAAACAGTGGAAAATTAAGTTTAGTCCTTTAAGACAGATAAGTATAGGATAACTTTGAGACATTAAGTATGTTATGAATGCAGAACAGATATCACTTTGCTGGCTGTAGTTAACTGAAAATCAAAATAATGTGTTGCTTCAAGATGGCAGCTTTTAGTTATGAGATATGATGTTCTGGCTAGAGGGGAAAATGTGGGTGATTTTGTGCTGAATGTGAGAGAAATACTCCGGGAGATGGTATTCTTCATTATTAATATAGCTTTTGGATATACTGTGATTATTTATAACTATAAGAAAAGTGTTTTCCATCAAAGGCAATTATACCAGTTAACAGCATGTTCAGGCTAAGATAATTGACTGAACAATCTTTTAATACTTTGCCCCTTTCAAACCTGTTGCTTAGATACCACTTTCTCTGAACTATTATGTACCTTGCTGAAAATTACATAGTAAAGAAAAGGGTGTAGGAGCTCTTTCCTTTGTCTCTTTTATAAACTCCATATTAAAAAAATAATTTCAGAAGTTCAGCCAAAGAATTATGGCAGCAAAATACTGACAGGAACAGCTGGAAAATGCAACTTATGCACAATCTGAATTTAAGCCTTTGTTTTCTAGATATATGCTTTTTCTTGCATGCACACTTTTTTTTCTCTTGCAAGGGAATTTAACTTTGAGATGCAATGAACAGATTCTCAAATAGTAGACATCCTGAAGTAACTGGATAATACACCCAGGTAAGTCTTTACTAGTGAGAATGGTTTGTTCCCTGCTCAGTTTTACTCATTCACTAAAATGTGTGATCTGAAAGCATGAGGTAGTGTTTGTGATTTGAGAATTTTATGTAATTAGATGCTTTTTGGTGTCCAGCTAAATGCCAGGTGTTCTATTGAATTATATCATGCCATGAACTGCTGTGGTTTCTTTAAGCTATGAGCTGCTACTTTGTCTACACACAAAAGCCTCTCACAATCAGAAGTGCCTTAGTGTGAGGGTTCAGATTTGCCTCCAGGACTCGTTTCACTGTTACAGCAGATTTGGGAAACCTCTGTGTTTGTCTACTTTGCTTCACTCTGATACATGGCAGAGGAAGGGCTGGGGATGAGTGATCTGGTTGGCTCAGCAAGGAATGTCTCTAGGATTGCCTTTTTCCAGGATCGTCTTACCAATTAAGCCCAGGGTTTAAGTTACATGACACTGCTACCTGAAAACTGAAGGCTTTCCAGTGAAGGTGCAACCTCTGACCAGGGAAGTCACCTGTTTATATGGAAGATGGCAACTCTAACCCAGGTGTAATATTTTGACATAGGTTAGGCAAAGAGACATTTCTTAGAGATTTGTTCCAATGAGGATGGCTCTTCCTGCCTGGTGGAAGGCAAGGAAGATATCCTGCCTGTTCCCTGTGCCCCCTGTGCTTGGGCAGGGCTGTCCTGCCTCAGGCCATAGACACATTTCTCCCTGTGAGGCACAGGGATGACTGCCACAGGCTTTGCTGAAGCTTATGTTAAGAGAACAGAACCAGAGAGAAGCAAAGCCTCATTCAAGTAGACACACATGCTCTTCTTATGAGGGCAGAGCTGAAGCTCTCATTTGGGAGTCAGTGGCTGTGGAGGGCATCAGCAGCAGTCCTAACGGGATTATGTGTGGGGTCTGGAGGGGGTAACCATGGCCCTTTTCAGCACTCTAGCTGCCTGATCATGTGACAGCAGTGCAAATTTAATCTCTCCCCTTACACACAGGGCCTGTGCCATGTAGAGGGACAACTTTGGTTTGGTGAAAATGCAGGCAAAAGACTTCACAGCATGATACAGTCTCAAGCTGATTCTTTGTAAACCAGTGACTGTGTCTTGGGAAGCGGCATATACTGAAGTAAGTGAAAAGTCAGGATGTTGGTGTAGCTCATTGCTTCAGTGGGTGATGGGACAGAGCTGCAAAGATAGTTGTGGTCCGCTTGTCTCAACTTTCAGCTCCTTTCTAATTCATATCCTCATGAAAACGAGCAGAAGCAGAGGGGAGATTCCTATCTGGATACAGAGTTGGACCACAGACATCTTCTAATCTGGATTTGGGGATTTGCCCGTGATCTCTAATGCAAAGGGAATGTTTTGTCATTTTATGTTCAGAGCTGAGCCAGTCAGCAGCACTGTCAGTGACTCACAGCAGTGCTGAGATTCTGAGTCACTGCTGTGTCCTTTCTGGAAAGACACTAATCCTCCTTTCCTGCTGCTTGGGCTGCTTTGGGAACCACAATGTTAAGCACTGAAAAGCACATTTATTAACTGACACATGGCAGGACTGGGGTTTGTTTGTAACATTAAGGAAGTACTTTGTGGCCTCTCTGCTGTTGACTAGACGCTGACACATCTGGCACCCAGGCACCAGAGGATGGAGGGATCTGGGCATTTGTTTCACTGGTTAGATCTGGGTGTCAAGTCTATTTCAGTCAGTGGGTCTTTGGGCTGGATTCTAGAGTTTTTCTTAACTGCCAACATCTGTCAGAGGGCAACTCCCTGAATCCACCCTTCCTGGTCATGCTATTTTAAGGCACTTACATTTTCAATAATAATAATAATAATAAAACCCTTCAAGATTTTTCTCTGAGTAATTTGTCCTCAAGGGACTTGGAAGTCCTCGGGTTTCTTCCTGACCAGTGACGGGATGTGGTGTATCCACTAGGAGTCATCTATCCCAGTGCCACACAGGCAGTTTGATCAAAAACCTTTGGGGTTACTCATAGAGCAGGAGGAGCTGTGCACTATGAATGTACTAAGTAGCCTGGTAACTCCACCTCAGTTGATTATTGGTGTAGTTCCTGCCTTAAAGTGTGACATTTCTGTTTTAAACCAGCAGTTGGTTTTTTTGTGGTCTCTTAGAGCCTTTAGCTAGGGTGAGAATTCATCTTTCATATTCTTCATGTCTTCAGACATTTGCAGAGGATATCTGTATCTGAGCTAATCTCGCTGGGAGTTGCAGTCAGTGGAGAGAAACAGGTATTGCAGGGTGTGATTTATTTGACATACTTTAGCTCTGCCTTAAGTTGTACCCTGGAGATGCCTGTTTCTTTCAGTACCTTGTAAAACTAGTTCATGGGTGACAGCATAAATGGAAGGGTCTATACTGGGTCAGGTAAGCAACACCTACAGCATTTATTTAATGAATATACATTCACAATAAAATTTATCCATGCAAATGCCCGTTACCTCAGTTTCTGCAACTCTTTCCTGAGGATTGGCCTTTCCATATTTAATGTAGTTTCCTTCACTGTCCTCAGAGCTCCTTTGACTCAGTGTTTTCACTGTCCTGTACATTTCTGCCCTTGCCTTCCTTTCTATGTGTTTCTCTTCCACCTTTAATTCTGCATCCTGCCCCTTTTGCCCATGCTGAAAGTGCCAGCAGAGCTTCTGAAACCTGTTTCCAACAAAACCTACCCATGGAAGCATGGCTGTGTGTTTCACATCCTTTTACTGTAGGTATCTACACACCTTAATCAATTCAGCAACTTTAGCTGAAGGAATGACCTCTCTCATAAGCCTCATTAGGGCATCAGAATGTGCAAGTTTCAGCAACCTCTGTTCCTAAAATATGAAGGAATGTTTGGCAGAGTCCTTTCTAATGAGGACAATGGGTCTGTAATGTTTTCTTTGTATCCAGAAAAATTCTAAGTGGAATCACTTGCGTCTTGTAACTGTTATGCTTATACTGGACGTTTTAGAGCTATGTTGTAATTCCTGTCACATTTTCTTATTAAGATTTAGTTTGTTGGAGATAAGTAGAAGTCTTCAAAGAAAAATTGTTGCAATTCTGATGTAATTTTGTCAGTGAGAAGCATCTTCTGTTTCTATTTGTTGGACTTTTTGACTATTGTTAACACAGTGAACAGTGATGAAATTCAAAACAGCTCTTTCTTTTTCTTAACAAATACGTGTCTTATATAAAAGAGATTTCTAAGTGGTGGTAAAGCAAGATAAGTCTCAGCAACAGTCTCATTAGCTAAGCTTTCTACTGTCAAAGGAAAAAGTGTAAAATATAAATCAATATATTTTTTTTAGAATATGTTCATCCTAAAATAATAAATAATGATGTAGTCTAAAAGCAGGGAAAGGAAAGTAAAAAAATTCCATGATGTTAGGTTGGTATTTTCAAAGAATCATAGGATGGTTAGAGTTGGAAGGGACCTTGAAGATCATGTAATTCCAGCTCCCCTGCCCTGAGCAGGGACACTTCCCACTAGACCAGGTGCATCAAAGTTCCATTCAACCAGCTCCATCCAGCCAAGCTCATAGTGAAAAATTTATTCCTAGTATCTAATCTAAATCTCCCCTCTTTTAGTTTAAAATTGTTATCCCTTGTCTTATCATTACACTCCCTGATAGAGTCCTTCTTCATCTTTCCTATAGGCCCCCTTTAAGGACTGGAAGGCTGCTATAAGCTTTCCCTGGAGACTTTTCTTCTCCAAGCTAAACAATCCCAACAGCCTGTCCTCATAGGAGAGGTCCTTCAGCTCTCTAATCGTCTTTATGGCCCCTCTCTGGACTTCTTCCAACAGGACCATGTCTTTCCTCTGCTGAGGGCTCCAGTGTTGGACATAGTACTCCAGGTGGGGTCTAATGAGAGCAGAGGGGCAGAATAACCTCCTTCAACCTTCTGACCATGTTTCTTTTGATGCAGCCCAGGATGGGGTTGGCTTTCTGATCTACAAGTGCAAATTGTTGGCTCATGTTGAGCTTCTCATTCACCACCCCCCCCAAGTCCTTCTCAGGGCTACTCTCCATCCATTCTCTCCCCAGCCTGTATTTGTTCTGGGGATTGCTGTGACTGAGGTGCAGAACCTTGCACTTCAACATCCATATCTCCAACAAAGATGTTACGCAGTCAAAGCCCAACATTTTAAATCTGCAAAACTCATCTGCTCCTAACTCAGGAACTCCCATAAAATATGAAGGTATAAAGGATTCTTACGTTAACTTTTGCAAGCGCTCAATTTTTGTACTAGGGAAACTGAATTTTTACTGGAAAATTGCAAGACAAGATGTTCCTGGTTTTTTTTTGTTTGGTTGGTTGTTTTTTTTTTGTTTGTTTTGTTTTTGTTTTTGTTTTTGTTTTTTTCCTGGTGCTCTGTTTAATGGTGCTTTATCAGTTCATGGCTACTGTCTGCTTTCGCTCGTTTTGATTGCTCAGTACTCAAAGCACTCCTGTAGGTGCCAGAAATTTTAGGGCAAGTTCCCTTCTCTGTGAATTATTAGTATTGCCTATCTAATCTGCATGTTCATTTTGTGAGAACGGTGTCCACTTTAAAAGGAAGAATTCAGATCTGTGACTTCCAAAGGTGGGAGATGTTTCCTTGCAGATGAAAATAATGTATCATTCAAAGCACAGGTGTAAATGATTTGGTTAATTTGCCCTGCCTCAATTTAAAAGGAAGATCTTTTTAGGACTATGGGGAAATCCTTTCCCTTTCAGAAGCAGCTACAAATTTGGAATTGGCAGCACGTCCTCCTTTTGAAACAATAAATGATGTCTATAATAAATGTCTATGGTTGGAAGATGTTTCTGCTGCTGGAGATGCCACTTTCGTAAGCAATGTGAACTGTGAGCTTTTAAATATACCGAGAATTATTAAAAAATTGCTATGCTGCCATTATAATCCACTACATTTCATCCCTTCAAAAATCTCCCTATTACCTACTAAGGAACAACAAATTTCTGGCAACAAAATTTGTAACCATTGAGTTTCTTCTCTGATTTGGTTTCCTTATGGAACATTGGTCTTGTGCCTGTAACTGACCCTGCTGTGCAGAAATGTGCTATGATCTGGTGGCTCAGGTGTTGGCTTGGAACCAAGAAATACTGGGTTCTCTTCCCACAGTTTTCCTAGATATTCTATCAAAGAAATGGCAGTGGCAAAACAAAAAGCTGATGACCTTTAATGCAGAAAAAATCAGGGTAGAAATTAATTTGCTTATCTTTGATATCAAGTTTTCCTTCAATGCCTTGCCTAATGCCTTTCTTACAGGGAGGGGTGTATGTGTCATGCTTGTAGCAAGGCTATGTCAAGGCAAAATTTTGGTCTTTAAGAGCAGTTGTAATCTGTTTTGGAAGTGTCTTTCTTGGCATAGAAAAGTCAATCATGCTGTTCTCTGCACGAATTCTTTAGCTAATTCCTCTGTATCTTTTCCCATGGAAGTGGTCCTTGCATTTACGTTGCCTAGCAGTGGTGTAGGTAGCATGGTGGAAAATATAGCAGAAGGAGCAGCCTCCTCTTACCTGCCACCCATTCCTGCTAAACTACCTTTTCCCCTTCTCCGTGTTTAAAACTTGTTTTTCAGTGGTTTGCAGATGCTTCTCCTACTTCCCACATAAATTCCATCAGTATGACCAGATGTCTAGTTCATTTCTCTGGACACTTTACAGCCCTAATCTGAAATGTTAACACCAGCCACAAAAGAATCACACACTTGTTGTGTAAATTATTACAATCAGATAGCCAAAACATTATCTCATGCTGGCCTAGATGTTATAATGCTTGCAGCTCAAATGCTCCCTTAGGATCCAGAGAAAAGGTCTCTGGGCTTCGGACTGTTCTCTGAGGTGGACAAAGACAAATCTCTCTGCATAAGAGTGTGCCTGTGTACGCCGTCTAGACAGATGGCATACCCTGAGCCAGTTACTTACAGGCCCATGAAAACTGGTTCCTTTGATGGAAAAGGCAGGAAATCAAATGAATCTGCTGAGTTTCTAGCAGTTCAAACACTTCCATTTCCCCATATAGGAAATTTGTGGTCAGTGCACAATATAATATAAGACCAAAAGTATGTATCGTGATTGCATCTCCACCCAGAGGGATGAAGATATCAGCCATACAAGGTGATCCTAAAGAGGAAGAGTTTAAATAACTGGATTTTACGAGGGAGAAGGTGATCACGTTGTATCTGCCCAGCTGAACAGAATTGCAGCATTGGAAAAATCCTGCTTCAGTGACCGTTCTGACTGTTGGCAGTGTGAGCAGAACAGTCCGGGGGTCACAGGCAGCGACTGACTGTAAAGAAAAGCAAAAGGTTTATGCCCTGATAATCCTGTCTAAAACTCACTTTGATAAACTTTTGAAGGTTGAGTGCTGGGCTGTGGCTAGGAAACCTGGGTTATATACCTGTTGCTGGCCTGCTAGTCTTCCTTATTTTTTATTTTTCTGTATTTGTAAAAGTGGACCTCCTTTATTAAACTTTGTAACATTCACAAACGGGAAGCGCTCTGTAAAAGATTAGACGTTCTTTTTACGCCTTGATTTCACTTTTTCCCAAGGCCTGGGTGAGCATAGAAGTTTGAGTTTGTGTGCAGAAGTTGTATTTTTGTTTTGTTTTGTTTTGTTTTCCTAACCACTTCCACATGCAGTCAAGTTTTATTGCCAGCTGCTCGCCATGGTTGGTCTCCTGGGAACCTAGGCTCCTGTTTGTTGTTAAACTCATAACAGTTGGTTAGTTTCATTTTTTTGCAAATGTTAATTTATCAGCTTTGGATTTCCACCAGTTCTCTTTACCCAGCCAGAAGTGGGCAATGGAGTAAGCACTGATGTGTAAGAAGGGCTCGTCAGAACCTCAAATTCCCGTTGTGGGAGAAATGGCCAAGTTTATGTATTGAAATTAAATATCTTGAAATTTTTCACTTCCCACAGAGCAGGAATATGAAATTTCATTTAATTAACGGAAGAAAGATTTTATTTCAAAATTTTAAATAGGAAGGGACAGGGCTCCCCATGATGATCACAGCAAGGAACCCACGAGCCCAGACATGCTGCTCACCAGGGAGGCTTCCAAGGAGGCCAGCAAGCTAGCAGGAAACCAGCCAGGTTTCCCTAGGAAATGTGTCTGGTCGCTGTTAGAAGATTTGATTCAATCAATCTGTTTCTGCAGAATACATATGCATATTTTTCAGGCATTGGCATTTTCCTATGGAAAAACCTTTTACTGGGTTAAAATGGGAGATTAGTGAGTGTGCTTTCCAGTCAATCCTGGCTGCATTGGTGAGCCACATGCACTTTGTAGATATATGTAAATATATGACAACCTAGCATACAGTTAGGCAACCACACCAGACCTCTAAAACGTGTTTTATGGATGACCAAGACTTTTGGGTGCTTATGTGTCAGCCTAAAGCTAGACTGGAATAAGCAGACCATCAGGATACTTCCCTACCTTGCGGGGGAAGGTTGTGTGGAAATGGGCTACCAGACAAAGCAGAAGCCAGCTATGGTAAGAACATCTGTATACTCTTCATCTTTTCATAGTTTCAACAAATTCAGGTGATAGCTGTGAGTCCTGTGCCTTTCCCTGTGGGATTCATTCTTTTAAAACATCCTTCTGATTGTATGCTTGATACCATGGTAACTATAATTGCAACACTCAAGAAATTGGATATCTGCTCTGGTACATGCTATATTATTAGTACCAGGTCATGGAGTCCTGAGCACCGATTGCACTTTATGCAGCCTGTGGGCTATGTTTTTTTTGGTGATGACCTAAAGACCTGGTGATGTTTCAGAGGTTAGTGGACAATCTGCTGTGGTGCTGGCTTGGGCAGCCTGTGCTGGTGACGGAACTGGTGCCCACCATGAGAGGGACAGAGCAGTGCTGAAAAAAAAGAGGGCCTAGGGCTGAGTGGAGCATCATGGCATGTGGCCAGCCCCACTAGATCTTCCACTGGGTATTCTAGAGGAGGGTGCATGGGAAGGTTTAGGTTAAATCAGGGCAGAAGCAGAGTGTTTGGCCCTGGACACCAGAAAACAGCTGAAGCAATGGTGTTCTGGCATTTATAATGGACAAAGACCGTGGGTCTGGTTTACTGTTCAGTGTTAGGGAATCTAAACTCCAAGAAAAAAAGAATTTTTCACATGTGCTGTTAAACAAAGATTAATTCTTGCAGGAATTTGTAGATGGAGACCTTTGTCCTCCATGCTTCATCAGGAAACCCTCTGTGAGAAAAAAAACCTGTGAGGTAAAGCAGGAAACAGTTCAATTATTGAGTGAGCTGTGGAGATTCTGCAGAATTTCCTACTGTTACCCTCACATCAGATTATGCCCCATTACTGCAGCTGTAGGCTCTTCGAGAGGAAAACTAAGTTTACGTGGTGGTAATCTTTCCTCTGCATCTGAATGCCACTAGTTATGGTCATGTATCTAGTGCTTCCAGCTCCATTTTTTAGGGAGGGAAGAGGAGCTGTGATGGAGTATATTCCTATATATGGCTCTGCTAGGTAAGGCAGATGTGGCTGGGATGAGTAAAACTGGAGGTACCAGGTCTAATTCTCTGTTTGCAGATATGGTGAGGAGACTGATCCCTGAGGAAGACAGGGCAGTACCACTGCTTGACATGAAGGTTTTATTTTTCATAATTGCATGAACTCATCTAGTTCCTCTGTCGGATGGGAAACAAAGGACTCTTTGGCTTTCTGATTTTTTTACACAGGGAAAGCTGTTGTGCTCATTGCCCTGCCTGGCAAGGACTATGTTCAGCCCTCAAGTGGATCTTAGTGGAAGTAAGGCTCCTTTGGAAATACTATGTCTCATAGTGCTGAGACCCACCAATGACTCAGTGCTGACTAAGAAGGGAGAGTGCCATTCACTGAATCAGCCACACAGCTGTGGGACAAGCTGATGTTTCTCTTGGCTGTCTCTGTCAAAATAGCCACTGGACATGTAAATCTGCTCAGCTTGCTAGGTAAGATGAGATCACAGCTGAAGAGGCTAAAGTCACATCAGGATGTATTTACAGTGAGAAAAAAAGTGCCCTATTTTCATAGACCTGCTTGTTTGTACAGGATGTAGCAGGAGGTATGAGGCCAGGCACCCAGATTTGGAAGCCTCTGGATGTTTCTTCTAGATTTTTCCAAAGGGAAATCATCACACACACCCCAGAAAGGAGAATACACGGATACACTTGTGGGTCCTTTAATTGAAACATTATGCTTATATTCTGTCTGACACTGATTCTGGTGTTTTCCCTGTATGAGTCTCTTTCACAATGGTAGGTTTTTTGGTTTTTTTGTGGGCTTTAAAAAGTTACCATATTATCAGCTGCAGTGCTTGTCATAGGTAGCAGAGGAAGGTAGTAGAAGTTATTTCATGACTATGTAAGAGTCAGTATATTACTCACCTTTCTAAGGTAAAAATTGTATCCTGAATTACAGGGAATGCAGTAATCATGTCTCACCACTTGCATCTATGACCACCGCAATAAGAGTTGAATATTTGTCCCCAGTGTGTTTAATGCCATGACAAATTTATACATGGACACTGCTGATCCTGTCGTCCATCTGTTTTTGGTTCTGGGCTGCCACATAGTGGCCTCCTTCATAAACCTGGAGGATGGGAGGACAGAGGGAGTATATCAAGTTGATGACAAGAATGAGCAAATAGAAACCTCGTGACTCAGTTTATGGTATCTGTTAATTCCTTACGGGCTGAGAAAGCAGAATTTAGTTTTGTACAATCTAAAACATGAGCAACAAACATGAGAAAACAATAAAAAAAATGTAGGAAACCCCTAAGTTAACTAACAAAACATTATTTCAAGGAATGTATAAAGGACTTTGTATGAAAGTAACAAAGTTTTCTCTGATATATTAATACCTACTTTCTTTTATTTTATTTTTCTTTTCTTTTCTTTCCTACCTCCTTTTTTCTCTCTAGATACAGACAGACAACTGAGATTTGAAGTTTCTTTCTTTTAGATGAGCTCTGATTAGAAGGAAAAGTCACAAACTGATGTACGTGATGAGAATGAATGCTTCTTCACTTCAGGCTCAAGCTTGATGTTCAGGGTATTTGTTTGGTTTCATACCAGTGGTTAACGGGAGCACAGCCCCCCTGTTGTGCTGACCCACATGCCCAAGTAAACCTTGTGTTTGTACATATCTTGACTTGCTGCTCAGCAGTGCAGTGGCTGCTCCTGACCCACACTGGGATGGCTGCTGAGATGCATGGTCCCTTCTCATCCTAGCTGTCCCATGATCTAAAGCCTGGTGCCTATTGCCTGAATAGCTTTCCCCTTCTTCATGTATGTATCTGCCAGGGGCTTTTCCCTTCATATTCATGCTCCTGTAGTGAAAAAAATTCTGATTTTCCAGCCTGAAGAACTGTCATGAACAGAATAATTTTTGAGACACAGTGGAGAAATCCTGTTTTGATCCAGACCTGGAACTTGTGAGAATCTAAATCCCAGCTAAAATGTTTAATTGTACAAGTTCTGCCTTTGTAAAATACCTAGGAAGGGTGGGGTGGGAATGAGGCCTATTTTAAGCCCTAGGATCTTGTCCTGGATCAGTACCTTGAAACTATGATAAAAAGGTGCAGGTTTTTGCTGACCTACAGGGTGAGATTTTGATGCCTTTTTCTCTTCTATGCCTGCGCCATTCCTGTAACCATGTAATCCATTGCAGGTGCTCAGCCTTGGGGACTACAGATTTGTTTTGGTTTGCACATAGCAGTCCATGACAGCCTTCAGTTGAGAAATGATCTGAGATGACAGAAAAACTTTCAGGTCTTCAGTCTGACAGTGTGTTGCAGCCTGACTTTTCTGACATACCAAATATGCACCTTAGACTATATGGCTCCCTTAATTGGAAGATGGTATTTAGGAGGTTTGGATTTCAGTAAGGATGTACCAAGCTCCTAGTGGTGGCTATGGTACTTTGCTCTTGCATTAATGCCAAGTCAGGGGCAAAGATGTAGGAAAATGAACTCTGTAAGAAAAGAGTGTTTTAAATCTTAAAAGTAATGTGAATAAATTGTGAGCTTACATCTATTATTTTATTTAATCAACTGTGATAGAAATGTTGAGTACCTCTTTGTTTTAAGAATAAGCATCCTGCACATTTTGATTTGTCATGGTGTAAAAAGTCTAATGTTGTTTACAGTAGCTGGATGTGAAATATATTTGTGTAAAAGTTCTAGGATCTTCAATTTAACACATACACATCAGTGCTGCTAGCAGAGTGGTGAGTGTTTACTTGTGAAATTATAAGTTGTTTTGTTGTTGTGCTTATAAGGCTGGTTTTATTTTGCATAAATTCAAGAGCAGGCAGAAAATCATAAGTGACTGGGGCAGTTGTTGCAGGCAAATCCATTCCTACTTGGGGAATTTTTACTTAATCTAATTTATTGCAAATTAACACAAACTTCTGATAACTTGGGTTCGGATGTTTAGAAAAAAGGGATAAAACCAATCAAGAAAAAACTTCAGTAAACAATTTTCCTCCTGCTTCCCTGGGCTCAGCAGAAGCCAAACACCTATTGCCACTCCTTTCCAGTGTCACATCCCTGTGTTTTTGCTGTGGGCTAAAACTCGACCCACCTCAGCCCTTGCAGCAAGGCACCGGGCATTGCAGGAGGGCTGGGGCCATGTGTGTAACCATCTCTTTTGGCTGCTTTTTGCTTCCTCGGGTTTTCCTGCTGTTCTCTTCCTTAGTGTTCCCATGGGCTGCAGTTCCTCAGAGGTGACCCTGCTAAAGGTGAGGAGAAAGTTAGGTAAATAGCTCTTACTGATCAGCACTCATGGGAACAAATGCTTGGATATAACTAAGGAGAGACAGAAATGAAACTGTTGTGCAGAGACTTGATGGGGAACATACTTTCCTGGAGGTGTATTTTCAGTAAAAACCACCACTTTATGCAACCTAATATATGTCTCTTAATGGTTTATTTATCTGAGAAATGGAAAAAAGGTTAATTTTAAAAAGGAAAGTCCATAGTGGGCAAGTATATATGCTGAAGATCCCAAAAGGAAGTACACAGAGGAAACCAAATTCCATATTCAACTCAGTGAGGTTTTTAGGGGCCCTCCTGATGAAAATTCCAATGCAATTAACTGGAAAAGAGTTTGTCAGAAAAAAACGGATGAATTTTCTATGTGGAAATTTGCCCACTAGCAGCTTTTTTCAGAAAATTTCACAAAGAATTTTAAAAGCATATTTCCATTTCAGAAAATGTTTCAAAAAAATAAAAAGGTGTGAAAAGAAATTACATATTTTGCTTGAACTTTGATTTTGTTTTTTATACATACTCTGTTATGTAATGAATGTAATGAAACTATCAACACAGAGAAAGAAATCTTAAATAGAAAGGAAAGCAGAACCTTCAGTGTGTATTGAATTGCTACTGTTATTAGTGATTTTCAAAACTGAATGTAAAATTAAATGTTTTATGAATTAATATGAGTTATGGTCAGTTCCTGGCATGTCATGAAATAAGAACAGTATTTACGATCTAAGTGATGCAGAATTTCTAAACAATGCTTGAAAATCCCTAGTTATTCTCCTTTAAATAAATAAATGTCAAAGTTTTTATTCCATGGGAAAATTTGGAAATCCTCTTTTCAGAATAAAACTTAGTATTAAAATATGGAATTTCCCATGAAATAAATGCTAAATTTTGAGAAACTTCAGCTCAGAGTTTGAAGGAGAGCCACCAAAGTGCTCAATTTCCTGCTGGAGACTAGGAGTTGAGTTCTGAAATCTCTGGGCTCTAGCAACTGAATTCTCATCTCGCTGAAAAAGAAAGAAAAGTGCCACCATTGAGAACTGGAAGGTATCTCTGAATGTGCTTTCTGAAATTCAGTTTTGGGGCCCAGAACTTTTGTTTGGGTATTTGAGGCAAATGGAGGCTATGATACCCATGTCAAAGTCCTAGTGGCTTAAGAGAGAGGGTGCATGCATGGGTACACTGCTCTCCCAGCTGGTTTAGGTCCCTCTCAGCTTCTCCTGCCATGGCATCTCCTTCATGTGAGTCTTAGAAGGCTTGGCAAATGTCAGCCAAGTGTGGTCTGAGTGTGTGGTATCCTTCCATGGTGGAGGGAGGGGACACTAGAGGGCTAGTCTATGCCTCCCCTATGCTTTACACAACTGTATTTCCCCTACATGGGTGGCACAGCAAGCAGATGATCTGTGACCTCTCAATGTCATGTTCTGCAGTGCTCGTTACCACAGCTGAGTTTGGATGACCCTGGAAGCACTGACAGTCCAGTATTTCTGTGTTTCTATTGGTAACTAGCTCCTTCAGACTGTCTCTTCATTAGTGTTCTGGAATGTTGTGTCTGGTCCTGCCCATGTCTTTTTCCCTGGGAGTTTTCCCCCAGGGGCACCCTCCCCAGACGTAGAGGTTTCTCACGTATGCCTGGCTTCTGGCAGCATCTCCTGTTAGTGGTTTCCGTTCTTTCAACAGACTGCCTCCTGGAGCTTGGGTATGAGACTGACTAGAAAACAAACCACAATACAAATAACCTGCAGGTTAAGTTAAACACAAACCTAAAGTAGTGGTAGATGTTAAGTATGCAGTTAAATCCATATGGTGGGTTAGAACAACAGTGGGAGCAGCGCCATTTAAAATAGCGGTAGTCTACCTGGCCTGGTGGAAGGTGGGCTGCTATTTGTGTGCTCCTGGGGAAAGAAGAGAGTCATACAGAAGCTTGGGTGGTTTTCCTTGTATCTCATGCAATCTAGGTAAATGCTAACTAAAACTGTTTTATGATGGGATGACCATTTGTATACCTGGCTGAAAAGACTGTGAAACAGCCCTTGTTGGCTCCACCGAGATGCACTGCTCACAGCGTGTATACACTCCTGAACCTCAGCAGATAAAGAGAAACAATTTTATTTGCCTTGTAGCAATGCAGGAGCCGTCATGCAATCAATTGCTGCGTGGCAGCTTCTACCTGAGGAAGAGTGGTGTTTGGAACCTCTTTGGCAGTTGAGCTGTCAGTGAATAACCTAGTAAATGAATACTACAAATTCTGACTCTGCAGTGCTGTCCTTCCTCACAATCTGCCCTGCAGGTGCTCCTAGGCAGTAATTTGGGCAAGTTAGAGGAGGTTTCTTTCTTGTCGAAACAATATATTTTTCTTGCACTTCTCCCTACAGTGGCTTTTTATGAAATCCAACTTCATCCAACTGGAAATGGGACTATTCTAGGTATAATTTTGAGAAATACGACTTAAAAAGAATTAACTGACACCACAATGTAGTGTGCATCCAGTGTCAGCAGTATTTGGCGTGTCACAAAATGTTCCTTTGATGAATTTTACTCAGTCTAACTAATGTCCATGTTGCTGTCCCAACCCCTTTGACATCAGTCATAGTGATCAGTCAAAGTAATCAATTTAGAAAGCAGAGGAGTGCTGGAGGACTAGTATGTCAAACCAAGCAGAAGTAGAAGTGGAGCTCCAAACTAGATACAACGTCTATAAAGATCTACATCATAGCTAATGGCTTTTCATGTTCCTTGTGAATTCAGAGATACTGTCAGGTGAGTCTTAGCCTGTTCAAATTTAAGAAGCAATACCACCTCATTTATTTAACTTGAGACATTTCTGAAAGAAAGAATATAAGTATTAACTAATGATCTTGCATGAGAGCATCCTGTTGCATACTGTGCAGGTGCTACCATTTGTAATACTGCTTTCTATAACACCAGTATTTTTCACAGCGTGTTGCTGTTACTCCCCTGTTCCTATTTTCCACAAAGAAGCATATGCTTGATTTAATATAGAGGATGGCTGCTCCAGAGAAATGCAATTAAGGGGATCTCAGCAGTGGGATTTTTGCACTGGAAGAAAATGGAGCTAATGACAATGTTTTATCTAGAGGTAAGCATATGAGAGCAAGACCCATTTTAATTGGCTGGATATCTTTATGGATCCAGACATCCAAAGGGTCCCAACTAAATTAAGTAAATCACCTCACCATGTGTTTTGATTTAAAGCCTTAATGATCATAATTCATAGATTGTTGCCCACCCACCACACTCCGAGCAGAGATGACCCTGCTAGCAGTGATGGCCATCCATTCTGGGACAGGTCCTTTAACCTTGGGGAATTGTATGCAATAGGGAAAATGTTCCCTAATATCTGTAATGAAAAAGAAAGCTGTCTTTTTTTTTTTTTCTTTGTCTTTTTTTTTTGCTAGAGCATGTATCTGTTTGAATTTACTCATATCTCTTCTGTTTTACCACAAATTACTATTGCTACTTATTATGTGCTTTGGAGTGTAATCCATCAATCTGAGAAGTTTAGGAAACAGAGGGGTGATTTGTATGCCATAATGAAAATGAAACTCTCTTTTAAAGCCAATATAGGGAGTCTTCAACTGGGACTCCCTACAAAGAGGATCCTGCCCCAGGAAGAAAATGTAGATTAATACGTGTATGCAAGTAAGTGATTTCTACCTTTGGTAACCAGCTGATCATAACACGCTGGAAAACTTATAAAAGGGAATGGTAAGAGTGGTTTTCAGACTGAAACTTTAGAAATGGTGAGAATCACATTGCCATCCAGGCAAAGAACAATGCAACTTTATTTTGCTCTTTCTGACCGGAACTGTGCTTGTTTGATAGCTCAGAGGCTGTATGGGTTTGCTTTAAATGAGGAAAAAAATGGGAGGAATGAGGAGTATGTGGGGTGTGGGGGTGTTGTTGTTTCTGTTTAATTTTTGTAAGGTTAAAAGCAGGTGTTTTGGAACTTATTCGTAGTCATTAGAAGGAGTTACAGTGAGCTCTTGAACAAGAAAAGGAGAAAAAGAAGATTGTGCTTCTTTGAATGAAGCTCTTATTTATAGGGGCAACAAGAGGGCTTAAATAAAGGCTCAGATTTATTCCCATAGGAAAGTAAATTATGTGTATTGGGATGTATAAAAGAAAAGGAAAAGGAGAGAAGCCATGTGGCAGTGAAAATGTGAGATGTCTCTGTAAAAGTCTATTTTGTAATTTTGTAGAAGTACGGTACAATGTTGACAGCTCTGATGACTTCACATGATATATATGATGTAAGGGACTCTTCACATTATATATATGATGTAAGAGACTTTGCATCATGTAATTGTGCATTTTAGCTTCCATTTATACAACAAAAAGATAAACACTCAAGTTTTCTTGAAAGTATGAAACATAAGGGCTCCAAATAAAATAGCAAAGAAAAATAGCCCACATTCCCCTCCATACTGTCTTGCTTTGCAGTCTGTGCTCCAGTCTAGGGGAAGCTGGTCTCTATCTCCCAGCCTGGGGAGGCACTTGAAGGTGCCATGTAGATGCTCTTCTGGTTTTGTACTGAGGCAATTCCTCTGGTTTTAATGACATTTCTCCTTCTCCTGGCCAGTGGGATCAGAACTGGGACGCCAGTATCTTGTTGCGGAACAGCAACACACTGAGGAAGCTATAGCCTGATTTCTTGCAGTTAATCGATATAGTAATTATATAACTCATACATTTATCTCTTCTGCAGTACTGACTAGTGTAGGAACCTGGGAGGGGAAAAAAACACCCCTCAGGTAAGAAAATGAAGTTTCATATTTCACACTGTCTGAAGAGCTTCCTGGTGCTCTGCTAGCAACAGAATGATAATTTGCTACTTTCCTACTTCTAAACGTAGTAGAGTAGCAACTCTGTAGAAGAGTAGAGTAAAAAATCTGTTAATGGTGAGCTGTTTTGTTAATTATTTAATTGTTCTTAATAGCTGTTTCTACTGGTGCAAGGAAAAGAGATGTAGATCTAGCAAGTCTTATTTATTTACATACCTGGAAAAGAGGAGGGTTTTCACCTGGATGAATGCTTCTAAGTGGGTGGGTTTTCCAAGAACCTGATTTACAGAGAAAAGATAGTGATAACAGACCTCTTTAACCTTTTTCCTTAAGAGGAATTTTGATTCCCAAAATCACTAATTGATTTTCAGCCCTGCCCGTTGATTTATTTCTGTTGGCCTTTTTTTGAAGGGAACACAAAATTACTCAAGTGCTCTGTGCTTTAGTGTTTCTAAACTGATTATACTTCTGCACTTAATTCAGGAGAAATTAGCCTAAATAGCTCTTACTGATCAGCATTCATTTAAATAAATACCTGGAAATAATGGAGTCCAGATGCGGGGGAGAGAAAAATTTGAAACTATCTGAAAAGTAGTTTGCTGGAGCAGCTGCTTTCCCAGAAGCACATATTCAGTAAAAGCAGCCAAATACATGCTTCTTGCAGGTTATTTATTTGGGAAGCAGAAATTAGGTTGATTTTAAAAGGAAAAGCTTGTATGGAGGAAGTGTAAAGTCTGCTCTTACTTCACTATAATGTGTGACAACTTTACCTTTTGGTCTTCAAAATTCAGCTGATCTTGGAATGTGATGTGTTTTGCAAATAGGTAGCTAGAATTTGGCGGGGAGGGAGAATTCCTATGGAGTTCACGTGATGGCAGTGGGTTGTGTGATTGCTGCACAAGGGGATGCAGGGTAGCTGTATGCAGAAGATGTACAGAAAAGTATGTATGCAGCTAAGAAGTTTTACAGATTGCAGACAGAGGAATAATGTTAGGTTTTTAAAAATACTGAAGGTAGCTCAGCTACCTCAGCTAATTATCTGCTGCTCAACACTTGTGTAGCATCATAGCATATGATGCTAGATGTGTGTTACAAGAAAAAATACCAGTACCAAAGCACACTATTACCTTCCTTTATTGTTTTGAATTTCACCATTGGGGTTTTTGATAAGATTTTTTGAACTGAGATGCATCTTTGAACAGCACAGCTAATTAATTAAGTTATCCCTGAAGCATTCTGGCTCCAGATACGTGTTACTTTCAGTAAGTTCACAGTGCATTCTTGAAATCAATGGTAAGATTTCTAGAATCTACCTGCTAAAAAAATGCATTATGCATTACCAGCTAGCTCTACCAGTCAGATTTATGTTGTTCATGTACTAATTTTTGTCTCATTGTGCTCTTATTGTTTTACAAAGTAAATTGCTGATGTTTGAAGTTTAAAAACCTCCCAAATGCTTGTTGATGGGCAAGTAAATTTAGGAGAGAAACCAACACGAGTGGGCATTTTAAGAACTCACTGTTGTTATATCTTTGAATAAAGCCAATTTGATGTCTTTAATGAAATGAGACAGTCTGTAGGCAGAGAATAGCTTTTGTGTTTACACTGCAGGAGGATTGGAGAAGCAGTCTGTTCCAAAATTCAGGGTACAAATTGTTTTGCAGCTAAGGGTCAAGAAGAAAATACCCTCTTTTTCCTCTCTCCATATCCTGCAGGATGCTATAAAACAATTGAGTTCATTGCAGGGGGGTGGGGTGGAGATTAATCCTCTCACAGAAACATCTGGAATTGGTAAATATCTGAGGCAGGAGACCCTCTTAGAACAGAATATGAGGGATTTCCACAGTGGAACAAACCAGCTTTTATTCTTGCCTTTCTCTTTTTCTCAGCTCTTTGTTAAGTGAAAGACTTTAAAACCTGAAACATAGAAAAAGTGTGTCTGTGCTTAAAGGGGAGATGTGAAGTAAGAACTTTAGCCAAAATGAATATTATGGACCAGACAAAGGATTTGTTTATTCAGAGTGGGATGAAAGAAGAAAATACATGTCAAGGGGAACAAGACCATTTGTTCTTTCAAATACTTGGGAGTAATTTTAGTAATCTCAAAACAGAGTCAAAGTTTCTTCTAGGGAGTAGAAAAGCAGGGTAAGGAGGGAAAGGGTTGGTGCATCTCAGAAGGATGCTTCCCCAAACACAAGTTAAAAATGATGAATGAATGATAGATGCCTGCTGTTTATTTAGAACTAACATTTGGTTTTGTCTTCATTGCTCTGTTATGGAGTTCAAGATGCATGTAATAGATAAGTATTCAGAAGTGCTAATTTTTATAGAACCTGCTATTTCCTGACTGAGAAATTGTTTTAGAGCAGAAAACCTGAAAATTTTGGAGTCTTTAGCAAATCAAACCCATATATGAGAAACTCTCCAGTATAGTAATTTTACATGGACTATTTGGCTTGTGTTCATTATGATTTCCTCATGCTTTTCTGATGAGTCCGAACAGAAGAGGTTGATGTTGTGGTAACACTCTTCCAGTAAAGAGTAATCCGTCTTTTTAGAAAGATACAAATATGATAATTTTACTGCAGGGAAATGCTTTGTCTTGATGTTTTTTCTTCAAGGCTAAGTGGAAGGAAGC
>VZTM01008204.1:27245-72427 GCA_013400555.1 Jacana jacana
AATTTTGGAGTCTTTAGCAAATCAAACCCATATATGAGAAACTCTCCAGTATAGTAATTTTACATGGACTATTTGGCTTGTGTTCATTATGATTTCCTCATGCTTTTCTGATGAGTCCGAACACAAGAGGTTGATGTTGTGGTAACACTCTTCCAGTAAAGAGTAATCCGTCTTTTTAGAAAGATACAAATATGATAATTTTCCTGCAGGGAAATGCTTTGTCTTGATGTTTTTTCTTCAAGGCTAAGTGGAAGGAAGCAAACTGAGTCTGTCTCAGCTGACGTTCNTCTGCTGAAACTCACGGTATGTGGCTTCAGTGATAAATTGACTTGATTTACTTTAGATTGGATAAATAACACTTTATTTCTATTGAAAATGTAATATTGGATGCAACTTGATTCTTTCTGGGATTATCCTGTTCTCAAACTTCTATCAGCATGTTTATTATAAATTACTATTATCAAATTAAGCTGTTATGATTTTAAAATGTCAAAAAAGTTTTTTCTTTCATATGTAAAGTAAATATTGTGACAGCTGTCTTACCACAGCCATCTTCATAATCCTTCTTGTGGGATTTCATATTAGTGAGATTTTTCTGCCTCTAGCTTTGATTTCATGGATGTAGGACTGCCTGGGTGTCTGACTGCTGCTGGCTCCCTAGGCTTATTCTTGTTAGCTTAAGCACACCACCAGTCTATAGATATGCCATCTCTGTGAGGGAACTGACTAGGGCCATGACAAGAAAGTTGCTACCAGTCTTCAAAGGACTGTGAGGACATAAACACAGTCTTCTTGTGAACATCTGAACCATTAGAGCATTTGCTCTGTGACTCTGTGTAATGCAAGCCATACAGCTTCAGCTGCACCCTTTGCGCTGGGTCCAGGGATTTCTGTTTGATTATTGCCATGGCTCTTGTGTGCCACTTTGACCAAATTTCCCGCTAGGATGTCTGTCTGATTGAGATAGGGATGTAAGACTTGACTGATATCTAACCACCTAAGACTACAATCTGTTTATTTCTCTGAAAAGTTTTGCTTAAAGCATTCCAGGAGAGAAAATGTCAGTCTCTAAAGAGTTAACTGATCCTCCAGAGACCAACTAGTATGCTATTGAGCAAGGTCAGTGAGCTATCATTACTCCTTACTAGCTTAGGAGAGTATAAAGTCAAATCTCTGGTTATTAATTACTTTCAATATTTCAGTGAAGTGTGTTGTTATTTTGATGCCCGTGTGAAGTGCTATAGAAATTGAAGAGTATTTTATATGCTCAGAGATATTGCAAGTCTCCATACACACATAGAGAAACAATTTATCTGTTTCCACGTGTGATCCCATTAGATGTGATGGAGACTTACATATCCACTTGTGAGAAAACTGGTCATTTCAAAACCACTGAAGAAACAGGAAAGGAGCTAAAACTAAATTCCTGTTCTGACAGAAGTATCCAACCTAGTTGGTCTCAATCTGTGGGGCAAGGAAAGATGCTGAGAACTAAAACCTGCAGTGGTTGAAAACCAGAAGTAGCTAATAAAGCACAGTTATTGACTGTGGTTTGTTACAATGCTTTAACACACAAAAAAGGCTGACCTGACAAGCTAAAATTCCTTTAGAAACCATCTATAATCTTTTTACATTGCCACTAACACTTTGCAGCACTTAGATAATAATTAGGAATTCCTCTGGTTTTCACTGTCACTTTATGAATTATTTGGTTTAAATGTCGATACTGTAAGTAGGTCTGAGTGATTCCGCTGGAATCAGCAAGTTAACTAGACCCTTTAATCTTCTCGGCCACATTTACATGGCTATAGGAACTGCAGCACAGACATTTTGAACGTTAATTGGAGACTTGTAAAAACGAAGGTTCCTCTTACTTTTGTAAAGGTCAGCAAAGTGAACGGTACAATTCACATCACTTGAAAATACTTAAATGGTTTTACAAGGTGTCAGATGTGAAAAAATAGTATTGAAATGAATAAACATGTAGAGGAATTGGGTGAAATGGATACAGAATTTGCTTTAGGACTAGGGGTAAGCAACTAGTGGAATCCATTGAAGGAAATCCACTGAAACCAGGGAGATAAACCTAAGCTGGGAAAGCTGATTCTAAACAGACAATTGCTCTGTAACACCTCTCTCTTCCACATGTTCACTTCCCGCCCCTCCCCATTTATTGCACATGTGGTCATTGGTCAACCAGTATTTTTAATGGGTAACAGTATATATTGCACAATTTAAAGGTACAAATAAAAAAAGCTCTGACTGTTCTCTAAAGGTAAAATATCTTGTACTCATAACTACTGTGTTGCAAATCCCACCACTTTTCCATTGGTAATAAAATAGGTGGGCTTGGCAACCACACAAAATAACTAAATGTAGGATATATTGAATTATCATTTAAGTATCTACAGTGAAGTAGTTACTGTTCTTTCACCTAAAAGGAAGAAAGAACTTTCTCTGTTTATCTTCTGATGGCTCCCTTTGAACGTAGCGATTTCCCACTGTTTCCTCATTTTAATGCTTTTTAAATTTGTTTGCTTGAAATGTTAGTTTCTGTTTTCTTCTTTTAGCTTTTCCTCCATACAAATGCTTCAGTGCCACTTTCCAGCCTCCCTGGCCCCTGGACTCGGCAGCATCCGTAGGTCAGCAGTGCCTTGTGCAGACTAGTAAGGAATCACTGTAGGCAGCAGAGCTGGCTGCTTTGTGGGGAAGGAAATGCTGCAACCGCTTTATGGAAACGGCTTACATTTCTCACCTGAGGGGGCTACCAGTGGTTAAATCCATTCTGACAAGCTGCCTGTGGATTCAGAGTCCTGCATTTAGTCAAAGGGCTATTAACCAGAACTAGCGTTTAACTTTCTCGCTTATTTGAAGCCTAAGACTTTGAGGCCATCTGCTCTGAATGAATCCTCAGCTATCATTATTAAAATATCAGCAAGGGATATCACTCAAAACTGCAGTGCCCTTGCTCTAGTTTCTGTCAAAACACAGACAAGGAGGTATTCCCTGCCCCAAAGAATGAAATGGGCAAGACAAAGCAAACAGGAGCACCTGGAAGGGAAGGGACTTGGTTGCAGTCACACAGTAAATCAATCCCTGGCAGACTTTGAGGTGTCTTGATTTTTTTATTTTTATTTTTTACTAAAAGCAACAGTAATTTGAAGTGGTATCCACAATGTGAGAAATCCTCTTTTTGTATCTGGTTATTGGCCCATAGCTGGAAATACCCTTTCTGCCATATCAAGGGGTCTCACTGACCTCCTTCAGTCAATAATCCCTATCAGCTGCCCCTCTTCCTTCATCTACCCTGTGATCTAGGCAAGGAGTTAAAGAATAGGGCATTTGTTACCTTGCATCAATAGCCATTTATCACAGACAGATGAATGCTGAAGTGGGGAAAAAGTGAGGTACCTTACAGTGGCCTAATTCATAGAGACTGTAACTCTTTTGCAGGCCAGGAATTTGGTCAATTTTCTTTAATATTGAACAGATCCAACTGTAAATCTGTTTGCCTAGTGTCACAGATATGTAAGAGGAATAGAAACAGTGGAGACCACAGACGTACTGTGTTTTTATACTGCTTTTTCATCTGGTTTCCAGTTACCTTTTTTGCATATTTGTTTCCTCACCCATCTTCCTGTCTCCCATGGTGGTATTTTGAAGCGCTACTCTACACCTTTATGTAGGAGGTCTCCATCGAAGTGTGTGAGTGGAGCTGCAAAAGTAGCACTACCCAATCTGCCTTCTGTTGGAATGGGCAGATCTTGTTGCCTTAAGCCTGGATGCGTTCCCTTATCTTTCATACTTGGCACTCTTTCTCTTACAATTATGTGGAAATATAATTATTAGCACTGTCAGGAATATTTATTTTTTTTTTTTTTTTAAGATTTGGGCCAAGGTTTGCACATGTAAATTTAGGATTTAAAAGCAATTTGCTTTGAAATGATTAGGTCCCTTCTTGAAAAGGCACGTTGGGGTCTTGCTCAA
Source organism: Jacana jacana (assembly GCA_013400555.1). Lineage (NCBI taxonomy): Eukaryota > Metazoa > Chordata > Aves > Charadriiformes > Jacanidae > Jacana > Jacana jacana. Next base: position 31,233 of record VZTM01008204.1, read on the forward strand.
AGCCATGGAAAAGCCACCAAAGACTGAAATGACAGAAGCCACTGGCAAACTTCACACAGTAGTGTAGGTTCAGAGGCTGCATGTATCCATTCACCATGCAACCAGTCCTGCAGCACAGACAACAAATTGCCCCCTGGATGCAGTATCAGTCTGACACTGCCCCAGGGCTCTTGGCAGGGCTGATGAGACCAGGGCCAGTGCCATAAGGAGATGGATGTGCTAGTGACTGGCCCATGGGTTGTGCACAGTCTGCCAGGCTGAGGCCCCATGTGTCCTCCCACACTGTGTGGCAGAGACATACTGTGAGCCACACCACTCCATATACCTCTGGCTTCGTATAGAGACTGAAAAGGGCTTTCTGGCATCTCCAGAGGCTCCCTTTGCCCAGGAGGAATGTGGTTTTCCTTACCCTCCTTGCAGCTCAACCATTTACAGCTAAAATCAACAGTTTCCATTCTGCAGTCAAAACAGACTCGGGGCATCAATTTATGTAAGTACTTCATGTACCATCTACAATACATAGGTTATATTATTGCCATGAGCAAGTTAACGGTTCTGGAAACAATTGAGTACTAATAACCAACTAACCATTAATCAAACACATTTTGCGGTGTCTGGGCTCATTAGTCTCGCAGTGGTTGAAGCAGAATAAGGCATCTGCTTCTAGTTTCTTTCCTAAATCTGTAATAACCACTTTAATGTGTGTAATCATGATAGACTCATGTTGTGGCATTCTGTCCCATCAGCTGACTGGTTCTGACTGATTGACAAATACTCCTCTGGTAAAATGATATACTTTTTCTACATTAGTATGAGGTCCATCTGCAGTAGTGGATGTATTCAGGCATTATAAAATGTGTAAGTGGCCATTTTTTAATTTAGTAGCACTTAAAGTTCTAAGGTAGGGTCAAAATCCCATTGTGCTAGGCACTGTAAAAACTCACAGTTTGGGAAAACTTTACTGGAAATTTCTCTTACCAGAGTATGCAAGAATAGGTACATTTAGGAGGTGAAACAGTGGTGCAGAGAAGAAAAGCATTTGCCAAAGTCATGTCTCAAGACAGAGGAAGAGATAAGAAATTGAACCATAGCCCTCATCTAGTGTCTTATCCAGAAACACTGTTGTTTTCCATAATTAAACTATTAAAAGATAAGATTAAATATTTAAATGAAGGTAAGAAATAAAGTCAAACCAGACACCTCAAATCACCTTTCTGCTCTATGCAATGCTCTTTGCTTCTCTTTGCTTGGTATTTGGGCACAAAGTTGGCCTAAGGAAAGTGGACTTTAGCTCTGACCCACTTATGGGCTTTTAAATCTTCATGTTCTTTCTAGCATGGAGACTTGACTGCCTGTCCTCTTCTTTCTGGTGGGGGAGCTGACTGCTGTTTCATTTGAGGATATGATTTCTGCAGGGATTTCATGTTGTTCATGCATCTTGCTTCTTTTGATGGTTCCAATCCAGCACATCTGGGATGGCCTTCCCTTGTCTTGACTTTTTTTCCACAAAATGCCCGTCAACATGCTCAAGCTTGGTGGTTTCCACTTTCCAGTTACCCTTATGTCTCATCCCATTGCTGTGGCTGCCCGCTGTAACCTCTGGCTTGCTGCAGACTCACCTGGTGCCTTTTCCATTGCTCTCTGCTGATTGATAGTTGAACCCAGGTTTTCCACTTCTGTGCAGTGTCCTGGGGCTGTGGCTCCTTTGCTGTAGGGAGGTGCTTGTGTCCGGGGATCAGCTGGTGCTGGAACCTGGGCATTGGTTACACCTAGGACTGCTGCTGCTAAGGATCAAAATCCTGGCATTGCAGTCCCAGGGCTGGGTTGCCACAGCACTGAGTTAAGAAAGCCTTCCAATAAGTTATAGTTGATCCCCTGCCTTTATGTCTGCCTCTGATTCTTCTGACCAGAGGAGGTCATTTCGGCTCCTTGCCCCTGTTGCTCATAGGTGGGGTATTTTTCACCTTGCTTTTTGTATCACATTTTGCCACTTCGTTCTGTGACATCTCCCCCCTCAGCCAGCCACTGGTCCTTTACCTTGTTCTGTGAAAGTGTATGTGCTCATTACATTTTTTCCTGTGACAGTTAAGCTCCTCTTGCTGTCTGGGTCTCTTTCCCTTGGGTTGGATCTCAGCTGCCTGCTTTACAAACTAAAACCTCTCCTGTTGGCTGGAATGAGCTACGAATGTGCCTTTCTTTAATTAAGGGACCTTTAACGTCTTTGAGTTATGTGTTGGTGTGTGTGTTCTTGGATCAATAACATAAGCATACAGCTCATGTCTTGCTGCTTAACTTGTAGTTCAAGGCCTTTTTGCAGCCCTATTCTGTCACGGGGGTTACGACAGTTCACAGTTGGCTTTGTGTTAAGAGCATGTCTTTTATGTCCTTCTTTTCCATCAAGACAGCAAAAGCTACACCTTTCTTTGCCCTACTCCCTGTCAACAGGTTTGTTTATGGGCTTCATTGTTGTTACTCTTGCTGCAGTGCTTAAGCAGATTTGTAGATTCAGAAATGTAAGCGCTGCTTTGTTTGCCTGTTTAATCATAAATTCTGTCTTCGTGTGTGTTCAGTCTGGCTGACCGTTGGTACTGTGTTTCTCATACATTTATTAGGGAATAATAGAAGAGCCATAGTCTCTGAAACTACATGCACTCCTCGCCAGGGAAATTATTTACAGAGATGCTGCAAGCTCTCCAGTTGAGCATGCACACCTGCTGGTTTCTTGGCCTCTTCCATCAAATGTTCTGTTTAGGCTTTTACAGTTTTACAATATAGAAGGAAAAAACGAAGGGTCCTGAAAAGCAGAGTCCTTACCTACTGCTGGCTGTAGCTCCTTCCTCTCTAAAGCAGAAGAAGGAGTGAAGCTGTACAGGAATGAACTAATAGTGGGAGTGATGGTAAAAGCAGGAGTGGGAAAACAAAGCAATGAATGCTGTGCAGTGGTGACTACAGTGTGAAGATTTCCAGTGTAACAACATTGCCAATGCCTGAACTAGGAACTGAAGGATTTAGGAAGAGAAAGGTTCCTGTGTAAGACACAGCTGATCAGAATCAAAGGAAATCCTCTGTGGGAAATGGCCTAGGAATAGCTTTGCCTTGTGTCCTCAACAGCCCTCAGCTGCAGAGGTTGTCTGCAGAGATGTGTGTGTGCTGTTACTCACAGGAAGCGAGAACACTCACCTGAGGGTTTTCTCAAACAGAGCTGTGGTGGCTTGAAGAAATGTAAGAGAAGCAGTTGCTGATAATACCAAGTGAATCTGGAGTAACTGCTGTGACTCTAACTTTGTAAACTGTGAAGATAAGCATGTTCTGAGACTCGACCTGTGGTCTTGCACGGCTTCAAGAGTGAGTATGAAAGATGGTGGTGTTCCACAAACTGAAAGGAAAGGGAGCTCTGCAAAAAGCAGGCAAGGGAAACGACAGGGTTAAATCTGGGCTTGGTGAGGGTAAGTCAGGTGAGAGGGCAGCTGAGGTTGAGCTTCTCAGTTTGCAGCACCAGTGGCACAGTTTGCACACTAAAAAAAAGTTTTGCTCTGCATGTTATGCTGGCTAAGTCAGGCTCTGCATCTCATGCTGGTTCCACAGAGCAGCAGAGACACCTCATTGGCATTGTTCTGGCACCATCCAGGTTCCCAGCAGCAACAGGACACAGGAGCAGGGGTTGTCCAGGCAAAGGTCCAGAAGGATGCAGTTACCTTAGTTCAGGGCATGTATGATCTTAGAAGTTCTAGAAAATACTGCATTTTTTATTGACCTTTTTTTTTTTCTTTTTAAGTGCAATTTTCGTCACCTTTAGAGTCAGTCCCAAATGATGGGTGGTTAGTCATTTCATGTCATACTCATCTGCTATTTTGAGACATTTCAGAAGATGATGAGTTTCACAATAGGGTATGTCCCTCTCTCACAATATGTCAGAAAGGGACAGGGATGTTAGGATAAAATTGGAATAGCAGGAAAGCATAAATGCATCCAGAGCTGTTATTTCATGTCAACATGCAGATGCTTTATGCTACATAAAGACATAGGGAACAGTGAAGGGCTTGCTCTCCTCACTCATTTTGTCCCGTTCCTACTCCCCAGTTTTGCTTTTTGTCTGATTGTCGTGTCTTCTTGTAACCAAGGCTGTGTATTATCTTTGAGGCACCATCTGTTTACTTTGTATCTGTATGACATACCACCATGGGACCTGGCACTCACAGCCTCAGAATGGTCCAATGACACATATTAATATTCTGATGCAATAGGGTAGTTCTGCAGTTCCATAAGACTCTGGGATGCAGAGGGTGAATAAAAGAAGCTCCAATACAGGGTGCTCTTAGTCGCTCTTCAGGGCAACTGGAGTAGGTGCTGGTTTGGAAAAACATGTGAAGATAGTGATGAGTCGTTTGGATCACAGAATGATTTGGGGTTGGAAGAGACCTCTGGAGATCATCTAGTCCAACCCCCCTGCCAGAGCAGGGAAGGTTGCTACAGAAGATTTCTGTTTGGCATAGATTTAGAAAGAGTATACTTTCTCATGTGATACAGTCTGAATATGCAATTCTTCTTGCTCGTTTCAGTTAAGTTAGAGCCTGTTATGAGCTGCAACTGGATTAGCTCCTAAATCAGTTATACCCCACTTTTGAAGCGTGATACGAGTCCCATTATTCCTGATGTTTTAGCCCATTGTCATTAATTCAATATGATCCTCTATAGAGATACAGCAAACTCAAATTTTCCCCATTACAATTTTGAGATGGTGTCTTTAAGTAAGAACATTTTTTTCTGAAGCCATATTTCTTTCTTTGTTTTGCAAAACCCAAAACACAAAAGAGTAATCAGCAATATTTAGCTTCTGGGAGCCCGCATTTTATGCAGTTGTATATACCAGCATCCTTCTTTTCTACAATGTAGTAGACCAGAGTCGAAGCATATCCAAAATCAGGCTTATCAATTATTCCTTTAGTATTGAAAGAGAAATACATATACTTTTAAAAGCCTATGTTTTCTGAATGAAAGCTGAATTCTGTTTGCTCCAAGCTTTCCTTTTTCTTTCAAATAAATCCCTTCCCCCGAACTTAGGCTATAAAAAGATTGAAGCAGCATTGTGAATTTCTGTAGAAAGAGGAAAATAGGACACCACCTGAGGGCAGCAAATACTCAGCTTCTCTCTTTAATGGAGTATTATAAAGAGGTAGGAGACTGTACTTTTATTTTTGACCTGTCTTGGGAAGAATATTGTTTCCCAATCATTGCACTGATAGAAAGAAAAGCCATTTTTGTATAGCTGCAAAAAAGAAAAAAACCCAGGATTTTATTCTGGGTTTTTATTTTTGCTCTTGATTCAGCAAAAACACAGTTGCATGGATTTTAAGGTGAAGGGGTCCAGCACCAGAAGATTTTCTCCAAATGCTTCCTCAGAATGTTGTATGGCAATATTAACGTGACGTCTTCCCACTGGAAAAAGCAGAAAAAATATACAAACTTGAAAAAATGTATTTGCAGTCAGTATAAGCGATAGTGTGAGATCATGTAACTTTCAGATACATAGAGGGTGAAGATGTCGCCAAAATACACATTTGAGAATGTCAGATTAAATCTGCACAACCTTTAATCCTAGCATAGACTAAATTCTTATAACACTTGATTTCACAACCATATATTTTTCTAGAAAATGCTCAGTTTTAAAATGTAGCAAAATGCTGAAAGAAAATCAATCATCTGAAGCTAAATTTTTGCCTCTGTGTTCCATTAATGGATTTAAAATTTAGATATAAACAGAGACCTTTACCAATTAGGGTAACAGAGTGATCAGCCATGAGGTTATTTGGGAACTTGATGGAGAAGACCATGTTTTATAGTTATGCTTCCCAGTCAGATGATGGTGACAATGGAGAAATTTGGGGGTTCAGTCTAGCTTTTTACTTTCTTCCTAGTCCCATCTTTCCTAAGCTGTTCCATTTTGCACCTTTCCTTGTACCAATTTCTGCTTTCCCTCTAGCCCTCTTGTTCTCACTGGATGTTTCCATTTCTCCATTCTGCAGGTTGGGCTGCTCCCCTTCAGACCCTCACATCTTGTTGCTAGGAGCTCTTCTTAGCTCTTTCTCTGTGCCAGCTGTGCTTCTCCTCCTCCACCTTGCTGAAACACCAGGATGGAGGTGGTCAGAGTGCATTGAGAGGAAGTTTGGGCATCAGCTCCTCTGCCTGGTGCTGCAGCATCCTCAACTTGTTGGAAGATGTCATGAGTAGGGAAGTCCTGCTCAGTCTCATCAGCTGAGTGTGTATGTGAGTACCTTGGGATCTCAGAGCCTTGTACAGCAGAACCTGAGTGGATTTTCACATGGGCTGTGAATACCATCCCTGGTTTCACCCACGTCTTTGCTAAACTCATAGTCTCCGGTCAAAACCATGGAATTACTGGAGACATTTAGTTTTATGGTGGTATTTATTTTAATCTTGAGGTTAGAGAGAAAGTGAAGTCAACTTACCATTTTCAGAAACAAGTGAAATGTATAAGCTAACTAAAAATATGTCTGCATACAAAAATAAAGTTCAAATTCAGCTTAATGCAATTCAGCACCATAATAGGCAATTTCAGTCCATGTGAATAAAGTTGGTGAGATTTAATTGAAGGCAGGCTTATGTAACGGAAAATGTAAAAGATATCTTACCTGTAGGTAGTGTTATTGGTATTACTTCTGCTACTCTTGTCTGAGGTATTGTTGTCCTGTGGACCTACAGGGTTACTGGAAGAGGATAAATGGAAGAATGCCCCTGTTTTGCAGGTAGGGAAACTACTGCTGAGAGAGCCTGTTGGTCAGAGTTTTCAAGATTTGGCACCACTTTTAAATTTTCAGCTTTTATTACCCAATCTGAGAGAAAGAAGCAATCTTTTCAGAGTGGTTTTACATTTGTCCCTCCCACTAAAAGTAAACTAGGGCTCCCAGTCCACTTTTCTAAAAATCAGGTCTTAGGTGTTTCAGATTAAGTCTGAAAAACCTGGCCATTACTGAAATGTTGGGGTTTTTTTACCCTATCTTGCACAGGAAATCTGTTTCAGAGCCAGAAATACAGATTGAATCTCAGGACTTCTACACCTTTGGTTCAGCAACACGACCATCTGTCACTTCTAATTCCTGCTATGAAAAAGACAATTTAGTTGTCTTTGATGGAATAATTTTGAACTTGCAAGCTGCATTCTTCTCCCTTTCCCCAATTACATCTTCCTCTCCTCATACATACTGGAAACTCTATTTGAAGGTCCAGCCGTGGATAAAGCTAAAACCAAAGAGAACGATGCATTTTAAATCATTGTCTCCCCATTGGATGTGATGTAAACTTGTGAAACATGCTAACTCCTCTCATCTGAGCAATCTTGACTTGGTTTCAAAAGGAAGAAAAATCTGAAAACAGGTGAATTCCTTGTCACTTTAGATTTCACTAAGAATGTGCAGAACTTTTGCTCCATTTTAAGCTTGCTCTACGTTTTGGAAGGCAGAAGATTTATAAGGAGGAAATGGATATTTTTTCAGACAAGTCTACATCTTAACTAACATCTGTGTATCATTCCAAGCCTGCATTTTAATCTGCTGGATCCTCACTCAGCTTTGTTTTACTCTCCAAGGTAAAGTACTCTTTCTCGTACCACCATTAAAAACATGAATAGATTCTCTTTCAGAAGGAGGAAGCTAATCAAGTGTCCTCTTTGGAGAGAACCATTCTCATCTGGGTAAAGATATGTTTCCTGAGATCATCATGTGTTCAGCCTTTCACATACTTATTTTCATGGTGTAAAGTAAAGGTAAAAAGCACATGATATAATTTCATAATTTGAGTGGTCTTATTTTTCATGACTGTGGGTGAGGAAACGTATCAGGCAGCTTCTTCCACCCAGCTATTGACATTCCCACCCATCTATACATAAATACATTCCTGAAGCACAACCTCAGTTGTGTTTGTACAGTTCAGGGCATGTCTCCACTGTTAGATTTTAATGAAAATATGATGGAAATTTGGGAGATTAATGACCACTTGGCAAAAATTCAGCTGGTATCCACTTTATCTGCACCAGTTCTTCTGACTTTCTTTCTACAGTGAATAACTAAAAAGGACTGAGGAACTGAAAGCTGTTTCTAGGATACAGTGTGCAGCACTTCCTACTCTTGGCTCACTCTAACTTCAGCCTCTCGGCTCTGTCATTTTTTTTTTCTGTCTATGAATTTAAAATAGTTTTTGCCACCAGACAGTGAAGTGAAAGTGGTAGCATTTGTCCCAGCTGTGGGTTGGATCACCTTGCTACCATGATAAAATCAAAAGGGTTGATCTTCACAAAGATTGTGCAGTGGGGTAATGTCCACGCATTACTTATCCTGCTGTTTGGAAAAAGCCCTGTCTGCAGTGAGTTCAGGGGCTTTGCATATGGATGTGAGCACACATATGTCCCTATGCAGAGTATGGCTTCTCTGCGTTGGCATTCCAGCTGGCAGTTCCTGGAAAGCTGTCTGGAAAGTCACCATGTAGCTCGAAAAGCAACTGCAAAAGGGAAATTATGAATGATATGGCCTCCCTCCTGCCATGTGTACTTATCCTTTCTGTGCTTTAGTGCTTGTGCATGGGCAGAATTAACGAGAGATTGTTGCTTTTTCATAATCTTTCTTTGAGGAGAGAACAAATTCCTTATGGGGCTGCTGTCTTTGGGCAGTCCAGCTGAAGGGAAGAAAAGGTCTTTAAACTGTGTGGCTGCAGGTTGATCTGGGTAAAAACACTTTGGGTACATTGATCCATTGTAAACTCTTGGAACAGGAACAGGATGTAGGTATAGCAGACAATTATTATAAAACAATTGCTGCTCTATAAACAGCCAGTTTACAGCTTTCTGGTGTCCCTGAGATATAAGTGTTGGTTTCATGTTCTTGGCAGCGCTCCACTCCATAAGTCAAGGTTCCTCTTTTTGACCAGGAGCTGGTAGGAGGCTGGCAGATCAGTGGTAAAGAGCTGCTGGAGAAAAGCTACCTTCAAACTGGAAAAAAGAAGAGTTTTTTGTTATTTAGGTTTGGGAGACAAATCCCCTTACCAGCATTTTGCATTTGCAGTACATGATTACTTTGAGATTTAAAAAGCAAACAAACAGTAATCATTAAGAGCAGTTTATTAAATGAAATAAATTTCTCCTTCTGCCATTGACTAAAAGAGCAGGCAATTTAGCTGTTCCTAATTAAGGAGTTATGCCTAGATTTTTTCTAAACTGAAATGACAGTTCATATACAAATTTTTTTTTGAGGTATGCCCAAACTTTTCAAGAGTTTTAGACGAATGAGCTCTTTTACCCCTTCTCCGTCCACAAGTGCTACCATGCACAAGTGATTGAAAATGGTGGCGTAAATCTTGCTGCCGCTTCTAGGAAACTATAGAGCCTTGAATACACAGCACTTACCCACAGGCAGTGATTCTGCCCTGGCTTTCAGCAGAGGGTGTTTTTTTCTGAGCCAGTTCAGGCAGGGCAGATACACACATTCACTCCAGGCCCATGTTTGGGATGCTGAAATAAAATAGTTCCCATAGTTATTCCTAGAAGTTAATTAGCTGTGACAGTGGGAAAGTGACAACCTCATGATTCTTGGATATTTATAACGAGGCTGTCACTTGCTAGGTTAGCCAGGTCATAGAGGAGACAAGTGTGTGAAGTCAGGTTTCTGGCAGGACACAGAGCTGAACCTGCATTGTCGTGCTTCCTTGCTATTGCTTAGATGTTGGCAGAAAGGACCTCTTGGTGCAGCATTTGTAATGCTACACCAGCATGTGAGCCCTATCTTTGGGAAATATGGTTTCACTGTGCTGCAGAGCTCTGTAAGTGCACATGCATTGCCTTCATCCCGTGCCTTTAGAGTTTGATCTGGGATTATTGAAATAGCACTGTTTTTTTCTGATCCTGGCTTCATGAGCACAAGATTAGACTTCCGGGGGCAAAGCGGAGCTGTGGCATAGGGAGGTCGTGGAGGACGTGAAGAAATGACATGGTGCCCATCCCTTGATGTTGCATGGTCTGATTAGGTGGGTGCTACAGCATTTGCCACACCTGCACCATAGTGCATTTCTGCACCGTGCACTGGTTGCTCCATGGGTGACAGAGACAGATGGTTTGGGATCTTTTGCCTCTACCTTGTGTATTTAGCAAGTGGCACTGGATTTGCCTCATGCTTCAGGACTTAATGTAACTATAGAGTTTCCTAATTCAGGAGGAGATGTTAGAGTTTGACTCTCTATTTTTACCATGTAATCAAGGCTTAATGTGTTCACTGTACATGGGTAACAGCACAGCCAAGCATGACTTTTTATTAATACATAGGGAGCTGCTTAGGTCCAGAAAGGCTGCTGGGAATATTTTTGAGAGCAATTTTTTTTTGTATTTTTGAGAGTTAAAAGAGCAAAAGAGTTAAACCAGCAGAAAAATGCTCTCAAATTACACATTTTGTGCAAATCACAGGTATTTTATTGGTAATGATAGGCTAACCTGGAATAGATTATTTCAAAAATCTCTCTCATTCAGAGTACCATTTATTAATGTTGCTACTGCTCACAAAAAGAGATATCTCATGCTGAGAAATATGAGAATTACCATTGTGATAAGGAGAAAGCACAGAAGTTAGTTCAGTTTTTTCTGTCTGTCATTCCGGTCCTTCAGTTTTAGTAGGAAAAACTATCATACAATGTTAGCATGATATCTAGAGTGTCATTTCTCTGTACAAATTTCCTGCCCATAAATACTGTGCCAAATTTTGTAGTGGGTTTGTCATCTGCTCAATATTCTTCAGAGAAAGCAGCTGACTGTTGGCTTCCCAAGTTATTTCTTCATCTAATATTGTTTCCTCAGAGCTAGCTTGAAGGTGGAACAAACCCCAACTATATATAATCAACTAAACCCAGACATTTCTGTCAAAGATATGTAAAGTTTTGGAACAAACAGAAATAGTTACATGCAAATTTCTCTCTCTTAAAACTGGCAAGATTTCAATAAGCTTTTTCTCAAGAAATATTTTGTTTTACTGAAAGGTGGGACACTGCTTTTTTGCATTGCTACAAACCCCCACTGGAGAGCGAAACTGGGAAGCTGCCAAACATCTTATACCTGCTGTGACAATGGGTAGCCCTATCAACACACACAAACCCATATTTAACTAAATTGTTCAATTGAATTCTAATCTCCAGCTAATCGCTAAGCTTTAAAAAAAGGTCTCCCTATTCATGTTTTATTTCTAAAAAATACCTTTATGATGTAACACAAGTGAATGAATGGATGAGAGACTCGAGCACAATATGCTATCTACAAAGCTGAAGGAGCTATAGGGTTCATATCCTATTAAATATCTGACCCATGAAGCTCAGTTACAAAGAAGCTTTAAATGGAGATTGGGAAGTCACTGAAGGACTTCTTTAGTGCTCCTCAGAATAGAAAGCGATACAGTGATGTTTTTTGTTTTGCATTATGACATCACAGGGAAAAAGCACTTCCAACCCCTATAAGCCACACAACTCAATGAGAAGATTATGATAGAAGTACCAGTGGTCACCATTTGTGTGTAGTAGGTATACACTCTGTGCTCAAAACAGAACTGTAACTCCTGAAAGAAGCACACGTGTGTGTATGTTGTAGGGAGTAGGGAGAGCTTTCATCTTTCCTACTGCAAGAGTATACACAGAAGGGAGCATGCCATCTCTGAGTCTGTGCAAGAGACTAAGCACCTTGTATGTGACTGGCAGTATCCAAATTCCTTTCTTCTCAGTATTTCTTAATGGGGGCTATTACAAAACAGAAGAGCTGCTCCTCCCTTGATTTCTTTGAGGGCATAATTGTTTGTTAATAATGTGGGAAAAACAGAATTAAAACACACAAACCCTAAATCAGTTCTTATAACATAGCACCTCATAATCCTTTACAAGCCTAAATGTGTACCCTGCACAGGTGTTACCAAGGAAGCACTGATGCTCCTGATAAAACCCACATCTGTGGAGAACATGCCTACCTGTTACAGAACCAGAACGTAATTTCATATGAGGGTGCTGTGGAGTAATTGTGAAGTCTGAGACATTTGTGTACAGCTGGTTCTCAAGCACAGCCCCTTGGGTCTCTCGTACATCAGAAAAGTGTATGAAAACCGGAAAAGTCTTCCCTGGACCTCCTCATTGAATTTCAGGTGCTTACCTTCTAACTGGGTCTCAGTTTCCATCCTTTTTGCAGACCTAAATATAAGGCCAGTCTGACTGTGCTAGTGTTTGGTTGGGGGACCCAGCAAAGCTCTCTGTAAGTATGATGGCTCCTCTTTGCTGATTTTAAGAAATTCCTTGCAAGTGGCTCGTTCTCGTTCTGTTTTTCCTCCCTGCACAGCAAGGCTGGGCGTATCCTTAATTTAACCTGGCAGTGAGAAGTACTGACATGTACTTTTAACTGAAGTGACTCTCCCTGACCCAGGTTTTATGCTTGTGTAGAAACCCTGTCAGTGAAAATAATTTTCCAGTATCTTTCCGTTTGTTCTGTTATGATACTGTGTCTGCAAATCTCCACCTTTTCAGTGTGAATAGGCCAATGTGACCTTCTTACCAAACGATTATTGAAGAATACAGCTAACAATGTGTTCTAGGGGCTATCAAATGTCTCCAAGGTAAGGCATGCATAAAACATGAGCACATAGTTGTAAATAACAGGGCTCCTCTTCATTTATTTTAAAATAATGACGGTTGTTTAACTGGCTTGAAAGGGTTACTCTTTCACCCCTAGCTTGTTCTGAGCACCGTGGGAAAATGACATGAGTACTGTTTAGTTTAAGGGATGTAGTCATGCAAAACCTTTGCTGTACTTGTGGAGGAAGCTAGAGTGTTTCAAGAAATAATGAAGGTGTGAATCATCACAATTCTGAACTGTCTGATAAGAAAATCTTTTAATCTCTTGTAGTAATGTAAGGACTCCAATTGCTTCAATTCTCTTTATAAATTGTGCAATAAAATAGGGAATCATTGCAAAAGAATCCAGGATTATCAGCAGTCTGTTTCTTTGATAACAGTATTTCTGACCGGTGTTCTTTAAAGGCTTTTGCTTGTTAGTTTAGTTTTAGGAGACAAGTAAACTCATTACTTCTTCTGTTTTTTTCACTTTATGGCCTGTTTTTGGCACGCTTAGAGAACATTTGAACTGAAACAGTTCATTTTCAGTTGTGCCCATTAGTAGGAAGGATTTCCAGTTTTCAAAAACAACATAAGAAGCCAACCAGGATGCAAGTGCTTTTATTAAAAGTATATACAAAGGGAGAGGATTTTGGTTCTTCTTTTATTTATTTTTATTTTAAATGTAACTTAAATGGCATTCAAAATGCACCCAAACAAATCTTCAGGTTTTTATGTGTGTGTTTAGTCAAAAGACCCTCAAGCGTACCCTTTGGAAAAGTATTCTTATTTATCATGTTTCTGGAATTTGGCTCCATGTGCTGTATGTGATTTTACAGGATGACATCTATGGTCTTTTACCAAGATCTTACTTTTTTGTTTTTACAAAAATGCAGTAGGATATCAAGAAAGTGAACGGCTTTGTAAGATTTAGGCTTTTGTGTTCCTTTTATGATCCAGAAAGATATAAAATCATGTAAATCACCCAAATTGGAAACCTCAGAACCTAGTTTTGATATGATTCTTCTCATAGTACACAATAAGACTTTGATTATAGCTTTATCATTTAATTTATCACTTCCTAGGAAGCACCTGCCCATTCACAAGAGAGGAAAGCAAATGTTTATTCACTGCTATCTTTGCCTATGGACAGTAACAAGGTATGTATAATATATGACAAAGTCCTGCCATAAAAGATCAGAGTAGTGGAGCTGGTCAGGACGAATGAGCTACAGGCATAAGGAAGAATGTTTAAAATGTTTGGGTCAGGTTCTGTTTTGATTTGTCTCCCATCTCCTTGCTTGGGCTGTGGTATGTCCCAGCACCCTGCATAAGAGCTACAGAAGCAGGTGCAGCTCCCTGGTAGGTGTCCTTTGTGTGCACCATTGTCAAAAGGTTGTGAGAGAGTGGCAAAGCAGCTTTTGGAAACAGTTCAGTGGACTTGCAGCTTGGATGGTGTTTTCTTTAATCACCAAAATATGTTTTATTTGATGCATCTCTGGGGGAAAAAAAAAAAGGTGAAAAGTCACATTACTCCTATGATTGCTTATGTTGCTTTAATGTACTTGGTCTTTTTATTTTCTACAGCAAGTTATTAGGTAAAACACCTTTGTGTGCAGATTAAAGATATGTGACATGTTCTGGCTAAAATTGCCTAGACATATAGCTCAGAGAAGGGGGAGAAGCTGCCTGGCCCTTTCTCTGTCACCTCCCTCGTTTCATACAGCTCTTTACAAGACAGTGAATGGGTTGGGAAACAACATATAGTACAGCCGCTGTTCATAAGTCAGTAGCGAGTGATTCCTTTCAACAAATAATTCCTGAAGTGGTTTATGAAGGTATGAAACCAAAGCTGCATGAGTGCTTGTTTAGCCCGAATTGCTTCACCTGCTGGGCTTTAGATGTTGGTGGGAAGAAGCCAAGTGATCACGAGCTGCTGGGAGGAGTGAATGGAGAGCAAGTGAGTTGGTAGTGGCATGGGGAGGTAGTGGCACGCACAAGGTCCTGGGTATGCTTATGTCTCTTGAGACTCAGAAATAGGACCTGTGGCAGTCTGATGCTAGAGTGCCTCTGGGAGGATGAGAGGTCCTGAAGGCAAGCTGAGATTCCTCTGTAGCTGAATAGGGGATCTCGGTCAGTGGTAAAGATTCACCTTCAGGAAGACGTGAGAGGACTAAGGATTTGACCAGGAGTAGGTGAAGGACAGCATCTGGCTGTTTTATGTGCACTGCATAGACCGAACTGGAGGACTTGACATGCCTGAACGCTTCTCATAACCTCCCAAAGTGTTGAGATAGGGAGCATGGTTATGGGCCTGGGAGGGGAAGGGGGATGCTCAGGGTTAGTCTCCCCACAGGTCTGCCTTGTGGTTAGGCCAGCTGGCCCCGTCTGGAGATCTGTGACGCAGTCCTGAGCCAACCTTGTTGTTCTTCTTGCTCTGGATACATTGATGAGCTCGTGATCCCTGCCATGCGGAGCAGTGAAGGAGTTGTGTTGCTGCAAAAATTATATGGGTGCCTGTGCATGTGTGTGATCATATTTTAGCTATAACGGGTTTTAGGCACTGATTCAGATACAATATAATACGGTATTTTGGACTGTGTGTGAGCTACTTGATTTCCCCTTAGGTTTCTTTAAATATGAGGCAATTGAACAGCAATCTTGAGATAACCTAGTGTAAAAAACTAATAGAGATGCCTCTGTTGTTCCCCTGCCATTTTTACTTCCTTTCTTTTTCTTTGAAGCCACCAGTTATTTCCCTGCAGAGCTATAAAATAACAGGAAACAAGAACCCCCCAGACAAGCGAAGTCTCTTTTGCAGAACTACAGGAGATCATGTCCTGTAGAAAGGTTAATGAGGAACTCAAACTTTAGTGTGTCAGGATAAAGAGAATTTCTTACTTTCTAGTGGGCTAGAAGCACCTGTGAAACCTTTTAGGAAATGGCATGATGTACTTTTAGTGTAAAAGGAAGCTAGAAAAATGTTGCAAGAAGCTGTACCATCAGTTCTGTATTTGATCCACCAGACACTCAGTGATGGCATGTTTCCTGCTTCCTCATTTCATTGAAAATGGATGCAAACAACTTCAGAAAATACCCTTCTTCTCTTGTTTCCTCATCAGGCTCTCCCTAGATAACGTCCATCAGTGTGTGAGCCAAGCTGGTGCTGGATGCTGCTCCTGCTGGCCACCAGGCAGAAAGTGCAGCATGGCCCTCTCATACCCACCTCTAAGAGGACTTTTATGGCTCAGTGCCCATTGCCATTTCCCTGCCTCCCTCTCCTGACCTGCAGCAGCTGCTGCCAGGGCTGCTACTAGGTACACTCAGAGATTATTTTTCTTTTTCAATCCCTCCATTTTAATTACACGTCCTCTATTTTAAAAAGCTGGACTGTTTGAGATAACGAAATGTTTCCACAGGTCATGTTGCCTTCTCTTCTTCTGGATTCCTCTATTAACAGAAAGCTACTGGTTTGCAGAAGGAAATTGCCTTTACTTCTTTAGAGCCTCAGTCTGTTCCCACTGAAGCCACTGGCAAGCCCTCTGTTTATTTTTCAGGGATACAAAATTAAGTCAAATGCTATCAAGCAGGGATCAGCGTGTACACTGAACCATGAGCAAGGCCTTGGGAGCCTCATTCATTAGAGTCACTTTGAAATTCCTTGCTAAATAAGTTTGGGTTTGTTTTTTGCCAGAAGTACTAACTCACTGAAATGGAAATGTTTTGTGGCAATCAATTTCTGTTACATAGAAGGTTATTTTTGAGTCCCAGGTTAAAATTTATGGGAGAGAAAAGAAGAACTTTTAATCTGTGATAGTATACTGAGCAAATATAGCTAACATGACTTCTGGGCTAGAGTTGCAGTTGTCTGAACACATCTGGGTAGATAGACTTAACTCTTAGCATCAGCCGTCTAAATTAAAAGGCACCTGAAAGGGGGTTGGACTAGATGTTCTTTAAAGGTTCCATCCAACCCAACACTCTCTATGATTCAGTGAAGGGTCTATGTTTGTGACGTCTAATTACTAAATGTTCCTATTTACATACATCTAGTTATGAGAAATAATGTTGGAGTGGAGAGAACCATCAACCTGGGCAAAACAGAAGCATCATCTAAGCCCACTCATTTTGTAAGGAGTTAGATTCTCCATCATAATGAAGTGTGACACCCCTTGTCACAGTGCAGCACAATGTTAATTCAAAGCTCAGAAAGCAGTTAGAGGCATCACAGAAGAACTTGTCAAGAACTATAGGCCCAAACTGCTTTTAGTTCAATAAAGTGCTGGAAACAGGGAGGCTTTGTCAAAGTAATACTATGATATCTTTACCGTGTTCTTATATTGTCCAAGCCAGGATGATGCATATTTAGTTCAGTTTGATGAGCTGGGTTTTTAATGCAATTTTAAAGAAAGTTTACATGAAGGCACCAGAGAAAGTATTTCCTGCCCCCCACCCCCATCCCCTTCAGCTGTGACTGTGCAGTTGGTACTGGGTGTCTGTATCTGCACTGGCTTTTGCACCTGGGATCTTCCACAAGGCTCTGAAGGTGTTAGTGAAGGAAAAATGATGAATAGAGATGTAAGAAGTGCTCAAGCTGGAAGAAGACCAAATACCTATCAACATTCCACTGTTTTTGATCCATGGGCAGTTTTTGAGCCATGTCTGATGAAAAACTCGGGGGTCCACATTTTTAAAGGCATTCATTTTTAAATGCCTAAAACTCATTGAAATCTCTCAGAGTAGTGTCTGAATATTTTTGTGATCTTGGTCATAATAAAGCCAATGAATAGTGTTTGTGCTAAACCAGAGAGGTGATCGGGTTGATGTTTGGGCCTGATGGGAATGCAGGAAAGTAATAGTTACTCTCAAAATGTTTAAAAGATCACATGACTCTTTTGCATTCGAAACATCAGTATCAGCTTACCTCACTGTTGCCTTGCATTGTGTTGATGTTACAGGCAGGACACAAGCATAAAAATGAAGTAACTAAAGATGAATGCTTACTGGTTTCTTGTATTCCAACAAAAGACAGAGCAAGATTTGCCTTTTTTCTTGACTCCAATTTTCTTTATATATAGGACATTATAAACATTAAACGAGCTTTTCTGTCCAACAATGTAAATGTGAAGTTTGGGGCTTTTTGCTTAAATTCTGAGTCCACATCAGTCGTATCCATGGTGATAGTAAAAATCTTGTTCTGATTCCTTTCAAGTCAGTGTTGTGATTCATAGTGATTTCAGAACTGCTTTTCGGTAATTCTAAAAATTAATGGTTAGGCAAATAAATAGTCACAGCTTTGGCTCAGTCTTCAGTGTGTATGCTTCCATTATTAAGTAACAACCTACTGCAGAAAACCCTTTCATTGTGGCTTGGCTTCTTGTGTTGTGTCTGTAGGGATAGGATAATCTACTTGAACAAAATCTGGTGATATTGCACCAAAGCTTGCTATGTTCTTTATTGGGAAACACAAAGGGCAAGCTCTTTGTAGAGATTGCTGGCTCAGTATAGCTGTAGTAGTAGGAGTGAGCAATAGGAACAAGGGAGTGATAAATCAGAGGAACACTCACTTCAGTAGATATCTCTCTTACAGTAATTTTCTTATGGTAAGATATTTAGGGTTTGTTTATCATTCTATGTTGTCTGTGGGTGTGCAGTCTGGAAAATTTGGGGGGAAAATATAAAAACAAAAAGATGAGAATGTAGGGAAAAGGCAGATTATATAGGTAGGGATCCCTATGTATATGTTGTAGAGGGAAGGAGTGAGGAAGGCAAATAATGGTAGTGCAGGAGGTACAGCAGGGTGTGCAAAAGCAATACCATGGAAAGCAAGTGAGAAATATTCTCAGTTTTGTCAGCTGTGAGTTGAGAAACTTTCGTTGGCCATCTCATGAAAGGGAGGACATGGAACATTAACCCAGTGGTACCAGCAAAAGCCTGGGTTAGACCAGAGTGTTGGATATACCAGTGGGAAAATCAGTGTGTGACAGCTATAACTCTTCCTCCTGGTGTCCAGAAACTTTCCTCAAAGCTTGGACTGAATTAAATTAATACATGCCTGATAGGAAACTTGAAAATCTTCCTGGTATTCATCAGGAACCACAGGTTTCCAGAAACTCCATATTGCTAAGCTCAGCCAGAACAAAACGAGGAAGCACTGCAGAGATTTTTCTCTAATGTGCCCTTGAACAAAAGTGAAGTTTAAAAAAGTTTTAACAAACATTTGTGCTTTTAAAATGCTTATCTGGAGCTCCTCTCTCCCCCTTGGCTGTATAGACTGAAGCTGAGGAGGAAGGAGTCTGCACTGTGATTCTTCCCCCTGAGGGGACACCTGGATAAAATGGTTCTTGTCTGGAAGAGCCCTGCTAATGGTCTGAACTGTTGCTACATGCGTATTTTGTCACTAATATACATTAACAGCAACTTACAGTTATCCTAAAGTCTCATTTCTGTGATTGTGTGTGGCTTTTAAGGTTTCAAGTGGAATTTTTCTCTGTTTTCAAGTGGACATGCAGAACATTCAGCTCTAGCTGTTCCTCACACTTACTGTGAGCGAGCTCTCCCCTGAGTCAGTCATGATAGAATGTGGTCCATTTTTTAAATGAGGGATTTGCAAACTAAAACATACTCACAAATCAAGTTCAGTTAGGAGATTCCTTACATTCCTGCCCCATAGAGTCTCCAGACTCCATGAAATATACAACTGGTCTGCACTCCACATGACTATGTTTTTTAGTTCACTCATGGGAATGCTGAACGATAATCACTATCAGTCAGCTTCATAAATGGCTGGAAATGATTCTCAAAGAGAAAAGAGGCAGTGCTATCAAGCTAGAAGGTGTCTAATACATCTTACGCTATTTCTGACACAGTAAGATGCAAAATTCCCTCTCTTTCTTACAACCAATTTGACTGATGGAAGAGATGTTTTTTAAATTTGACACTTCAGTTGGTGGTGTTGCACCTTCTGGAACGATGTGATCAGAGTTCAAAATTAACTTGGTCAGACAGATGAATAGAGAAATTGGTCAGACAGAGATGAATAAACGAAGGATGTTCAATGTATAAACTGTGACATTTAGGAAGGGGAATATAAATGCCAGGTGGATCTTGTCTGCTAAGCAGCAGTATGGCAGAGGAAGATTTAGGGATGAGAGTAGGACAACAGTATGTATTAGTCAGCAACAGGGTATTGCAAAAAATGTAAATGTCATCCCAGGCTGAAGTTGAGTTATAAATAATTTGTTAGTCTTAGAAGTCCTTTAGCAGAAATTTTGCCACAAATGCCTCATTTAAGTCTGATGACCATTTGTTCTTTGCATAGCTGTTCCATTTATTTTTACAAAGCTAGCTCTTTCATTATACGCAGCTCTTAGTAAAGCGAAGCATTCAACTTGTCAGGTTGGTTTATGACAGTCAGCTTAAAAACATCTCTGGATTTGTTTTCAATTAGTTGATACAGGCTCAGTGTAAGAACTCACAAAACCCATGTGTAGCGTGGAGTTCCTTGTCTCCTTGAAGTCACTCTGTGAGAGTGAGTGCTGCAGAGGACATCCCGGGGAGTCTTCTTGGGACTCTCATAGTCTATGGAAAAGTCCAAAGAAACCCACCCAAGCTAAGGTAATTTTTTGTGGCTGCATCTATCCAAATGACTGGACCAATATAAAGTGATGATGAACATATGATTTGTATGTTGAATTAATCTGAATTCTGCACTTTATTAACATCAGTGTGGACCAGCTAAGAGTGGTCTTGCACATAGACTTTCTTTCTTTTTAACTGAAGCACAAGGAATACAGATAATCTTCCTTAGTTTCCCAAGGCTTTTCTTATCTGTACATAACTCTTTAGGTGGTACACACAGAGGACAAGCTTCTTCCCTCTGTACTGCGTATTGCACAAATTTGCCAATAGTTTTCATTTTAGTTTCTCAAAGTGTGGTTTACATCCTTCCACATTAATACCACACTATACCGAAAACAATGAAACCCATGACAGTTATGAATGCACAGATGACTTGACAGCTATGTCATATTTAAGATGTGATGGTGCATCATTGGCCTGAATTGGTGCCAGCTGTACACCTAGCTGGAGTTATACTTCCATAAGCAAATTAAAGTGGAGAGGAAAACAAAAAGACTGGTATCAGGGTTAGCTAATGTGACCTGTGAAGAAGCCTGTAGGAATTGTAGTTGTTCAGCCTAAGAAGAGAAACCAAAGGAACAGCAGGAGAGTTTTAAAATATTAAGACATTTTTATAAAGGAAATGGTCTCATAAAACAGAAGCTGTCATCAACAATCTGCTTTTTGAGGTTGCTGCATGGGTTAACTGTAGAATAGTATCTCCCTCTGAAGATGAACTAGCTGTAGTTAAATGTGGCAGGCAAGGGTTTCTACTCTTTTTCCTTCCTTCTCTCACACAAATACATACAAAGCTAAACAACACATGAGAAAACAGGTGGAAATAATTGGGATAAAACAATCTAATATAAAATCAATATCAACAGCCTTGGCCTCTGCAAAACTTTAAAAGCATTTCTGACCGACTTAGCTGACAAATAAGCAGAATTTGCTTACACCTCCCATCACTCCAAATCTTGTTCCTGGTATTTTTACCTTAGCAACTGCAAAAACGTCTCTCAGAGAGACTATTGCACTTGTTTTTCCTACCGGTAGTGTAGAAATGACGTAGACCTACGGCAGTTCTGTTCAAAACTATTGCCTGAAGTCAGAAGCAGAACTTAATGCCCTGTCCTCAGAGAAAGTCAAAACAGGGGTGGGTCCCTCTCGAGGTGTGTTGGGTTTGTGAGTAGTTCCAGCACAGATATTATGCCTGTGCATGTTGACTGGCTGCAAGGTTTACTACATGGGGTCTATGGGACTGAAACTCATGCCCAGCTTGTGGGGGGTAAGTGAGCAAAGTGAAGCAGTTGAGGCTGATGTCTCTGGTTTGTCCTGGGGCCTCATCTTACAACGGAACAGCAAATCCCTCCAAAAGCCACTGTTATTTACCACCTCCACACCCATTCCCAGAGTTTGCCAGGATCGCCAAGGTATAAGAAATGTGTCTTGTGGCTTTTCTTCCTTACAGGAGAAATGTAAGATTTCTCTGACCTTTGGAAAAACTATGGCTTCTCTACAGAGTGTAGCTGATTGGGACATTCTTAGGGTCTGTCTTTTGGACTGATCTTCCCAGGATAAATTGAATCTCTTCCCTTGAATTCAATCATTCCAATCTGCAAGACTGTCAGCCAATTAATTCTTGAGCACTTTATTATTACACTCATCTGAGCTCAATAAGTATGGAAAATTCTCTCATTACTTTGGATAAATTGCAAATACTTACTCCTTTTTCTCTGGAATAAGCATCTATTATCCCTAAAACCGAGATTTCTTATATTTTTCCAAATGCAAGTTTAATATTTATTGAAATCTTCTGTTGATTAAATGCTCTGAATAGTGTATCCAGAAGACTAATCGATATTTTAAATGCACTCAGACATATTAGCTGCTTACTGGTTGCACAGAGAAATAATGAACTTGCTGCATGAGAAGGTAAAATTCATTAATAATTCATAACCATTAATTTATTCAGTTTTGCCTTTTGAATTGATTTGGCAATTATTCTTGTACTGCACATCATTTACAAATGCTTAGATATAAATATTTACAGTTGCAAATTTGTGGTCAAAGCATTTCTATTCTCTGATTGAATGGCTTCTGTAGCACACCAAGCAGTGCAAATTGTGAATTTTATTGTTAAATATACAGCTTGGTAGAATGTGGGTGCTTGAATGATGAAATAAAGTGGATACATACTGACTGTAAATATCATCAAACTAATGTATTTCAAATTTGAATTTGCAAGTAGGTTTTTCTTCATCACTTATTGAAGGTAAGAACCAGGCAAAGATTTTGTGTGTCTTGCTGCCACAGACAACACAGACCAATGTCTTTTGGCACTGATGTTTTATTGTTTATTCAGCTCTTCTTTAATTTTCCTTTGCTTGCAAGGTTTTTTTCCTGCTGATTGCGTCCTACGTTTTTCAAGGATGATTGCAACATTCAGAAAAAATAGAATTTTCTCTAGATGTGGATGGCTGGCAAAATGCCTTCTGTTTCACATAACCCCACGGAGAAACTGTTTAGCTAAAGAACCCACGGGTGGAATATCATGGATCTGTGAGGGAACTGATGTTCTGAGTGAAAGGAGTAGTTCACAGTGGAGCCTTCAGCCAAAAGAGACTTGCCTCCTAAACTCCCCTTGTGCTTATTGGCAAAAGAGAGACTTCTCTAGAGGATGATTCAGAACTAGAGTCTAATTTTAAGTGCTCTGAATCACTCAGCTAGTCTGTTTATTTTGAACAGTGCAGTTTATCTTCCCTACATTTCCTACTTGTTGCTCTGACTGATGAGTCAGGATTTATGCAGAATGAATGAATTTCACCTTTTAAATGTAGCACTGTAATAATTTAGAGCACTTGATTTGAGACTAAAGAACTAGTGAAAGCACTAAGGTGTATTATGTTCTATATTTCTCTCTCTGAATAGCTAGAAGAACCTTGAAATATTCCAGCTTTAAGCATTTAAGTCATGTAATGCATTGCAATAACTCAAAGTCACATAATGCGATATTCAGTTCTCTTGAAGCATTCCAGAAAACTATTTTTCCCAAGTTTCTTCACTTTGAAATGCTTCTGCAGAAGCAATTGAGGCTGAAAGTAAAGTTAATCCATTTACAGATAGCACATTCAGAAAAGAACAAAACTAAGAAACTATGAACAGTTTGTTCTAAAGGAATAAAGATGAATGTATTAGCATCTGAAGCAATCCTAAAGTAAAAGTAGGTATTTAGTTGTAAACACATGAGAGAGACTAGAATGGTGGTCTTAAGGCCAGGCCAGTGGTAGGGAATGTAAGGATACTCAAAGGAAAGTTGCTCATTGTGTGCAGCTCATGAGTGAGCGTGAAACCATGTTGAAACTTTTTGTGGCTATTTGTATCCTTGCATGAAGTGCTGCCACTCAGAGAAGACCTGCATGACCACAGCAGAACTGCTGAAGCTGCTGCTCTTGACTCTTTACTGCTGCTTTCAGGGGAGCAGCATTATGGGGCTGTGTGAGCACCTCATATCTGAATATGTGCTGGGTCAATTGCTGAGCTGCAGTTGACACTCAGGAAGGAAACTCCTGACCAACACCCTCAATGTAGACACAGAGCCTTCTGTGAGAGTTATACACAGCCTTGTTCTTCTTGGACTCTCTATGACTTTTCTGTGTGGCACTGGGGGCATATGGTGCTGCAGATGGCATTCTTCTAGAACATCAGCGTCTTTGGAGAACGACTGCCAATGCCTCCAAATTGAAATTAGGTGACTAACAAATGCTTCTATAAGTGTTGCACAGTGAGTCTATGTATGGTGGCCCCCAGCAGGACACTCAGGATGGATGTCTCACTCGAGACATTGAGCTGTCAGGGGCTGCTCTGCAGGAACCTCCTGCCCCAGGGAACCAATTCCTATGCTAATTGCCTACTGCCATCTGCAGGCTTCTTCGCAGTGCCTTTATCAGCCCTGAACGCTCGGGGGATTTAGTAGGACCTCCAAGCACCCTCATGAACGGCTTATCAAAACATGACTATTTTACATATGATTTCTGCCATGGACTAAGTCCATATGTAGTTTGCTCCAGTTCAGAAATGCCATAGCAGGGGAATGAGGAGTCAGCTTTACAGGGACTGTGTCAGGTGCCTGTAATGTGCATGTCTGATCCCCTTGGCTCACAAACATGAAGACAGGAGGAGGAGGCCAATGAGTTGTTGTACTGAGGTGAGAAACTCTGTGCCAGCGTGTACTGTGACAGTATAGAGGATGCTTGAACTTGACTTCCTGCTCCTGATGTGGTACATTGTGGGGCAGTGAGGCTGTGATTAAGTCTTCCTCCCCTGGGTAAACAGACAGAAATTATATTTGCTTCTTAGTATAGTATTAAAACACTTCTGTAGTCTCTTCACATTTTTATTGGAAAAGTAGGAACAAAATTCTCCTGTCGGTAAAATAAATTGTCAGAAAAACTGCATGTACTGAGTTTAATTTCATTGAATATTTAATGACTAGCTAGCTTTTCCTGGGATAATGATTTCACAAGAAGAGAAAGATCAGAGTAGACCTCCTGCTAGTGTAGCACAGCTACAGCAGGAACTGCAGAAATGCTGGGTCAATCTAGCAGAATGAGATTCTGACATCTGTAGTCATTGTGGATAGCACTTCAGTTCTCAAGGGTATGCACTTGGGTCAGTAGGACTGCTGTAGAGGAAAGGACTCGTTCTGTATGCATTGAGGCACAGAATTTGACCCCGGCTGCAAAATGCTTCCTCCCTTGGAAATAATAAACTGGACATGGTTTAAGGCAATCCTCTGTATCTCCTGCTTTTTAAGAGAAAGGGGTGTGATATTTCCTCCCAGATCTTGCATATCACAGGGCTGTGCTGTCCAGCCCTCTCCACAGCCACATAAATTCCTCACTCAACTGTGTCATGGTGATGTTATTTTATATAAAGAGGATTTTTATACAATATTTTCCATAACATGTTTGGAATGGGATCTTCCTGTATTTCTGGATGGCAGTAGAAATACTAGAACTACTTGGCCATCATATGGTTTTGACATTAATGTCAAAAGGTTAGCAGATGTAGGTGTTGGTGGTCCACACGGCAGAATAGGTGCTGATTTGTTTTCTCACAGTTGTATGGGCTCTGCAGTGTTAACAGTCTTGTTATTTCTTGTGTTTGGCATCCTCAAATTCATTCCTCTGAATTTCAAGAGCTAGAAGAGCCATTAGATGCAAGGAAGGAAGAGGAAGACCCACAGCATATGCTCAGTCTGCAGGCGCATAGTACTGCCTGTACTAACCCTAATACACGTGTATAAAGATGGTCTGGGAAGCTAATTACAACAGGCGAAAGAAAAAAAAAAAAAAAGAAAGGACTGTAGGAATTTGCTCCAAATGACAGCAAATGCAGTTGGCAGAATGACTGAAACATGGTCCCTGAAGAATCTCTCCAGGATATGTAGCTTTCCTAACACAAAGTGAGTGGGCTTATTAGGTGGTATTAGGTGGATTCAATGACTATAGAGTAATTTTCTACCCATAGCCAGACTAGCACCTGTAATTCTTCCTCTTTCTATTTTTTTTCCTTGCCATTGGATAGGGAACAGCTCCATAGATCAATTTGTTTATTTGTGGGGTTTTTTTTTAATGATGGATTAATTGACTGATAGTGTCATCACTGTCTTGTGAACCCAAGGATAAATTCACAGGCTGTTAGCAAAGGCACTGCCTGATGTGTGTCATCTCTATTGAGCAGGCATTGCTCCCTCCTCCCCAAACTCTCAGGATGGCTTGAGGCTTCTTTTCCTTTAATGTTTTATTTTTCACTGAACTGCACACCATGGTTAATTTTCCTTATTACTTTGCAGCTTCTCCTCACCAGTATGCACCATGATGTGGGTATATTCTACTTTCAGATCTGTTTGCCAAACACAAGGCTCAGTGGGAAGCAATGGCATGAATTTTAGAGGATCTAGCTAATTTCATTCCTGGCTGGTATTAAGGAGCAAATAACTGAAGATTTGTACCTGTTCATTTGAAATAAATCCCAAAAGATTTGTGAAGATGCAGGAAAGATGGTTTTCAGGTGCTGCCCTTGCTTGCCTACCAGATGCCAACAGGGGGAGTTTCAGCTCTGTCTCAGATTTATGCTTCTGATCATATCCTTGCCTTTAGTGATATTGATCATGAGGGATAAAAGTTATTTATTTTCCCACGTTTCAACAACATTTCTTAACGCCTCTTTCCTTTAAAGAGACACTTCTGTAGCTCTCCTATAGATTGAAAATGAAGGCACAGTTCATATCTCTTGTTGAAATCCTTTCAAAAAGAGACCAGTGATGAAATGGTTCTACACCTTGCTTTGCTAGAGTGAAAGAAAACTAATTTGCCTCTGAGAAGAATCAAAACTAGATTTTAGAAAACTATCTTCATTTCTCCCTTCCCTCTGAAAACCCTGATGACTGAGGCATAGTTGACTTCTCTTGCTCATTTTGTATAAACTAAGATTAGATAAACTGAAAGTAGAAAACCAAAAGTCTGCCTCTGGCCTATAAGTTTAAATCAATTAATTCATAGATAGATAGATAGAAAACAAATGTAAAAAAAAAAATCTCCCTTTGATTTGTTTGTTTATTTGTTTAAGAGAAGAACTTCTCTTGTGAGGAGATAGAACAACCCCTTAGGGAAACAGGACTCTGTCCTTTGAAGGGGGATGTAAGCCATACTTGCATAGAAATGAATGGAAGAAGACTTTTACGAGATACATTTTGTCTCTTTATAAATGGGACAGAATATGTCTGTGCAGCACTGCAGTCAATTCTGCCAAGTCTCAGAAAATCACACTTTCTTTTCACCAAATTTCTCATTTATGTCTTATATATTTTTTTTCTTTAAATTTTCTTCAAAGGACAAGGACTTCATCTTTTCTGTAACACAAGCAAAGTATTTTCAGTTGTTATGGAAGAAAATATCTTCCGTATATTGAGCCTCTAGGGTTCACTAAAGTTGCATTTCAAGCATTTTTTGCTGCCATCTAGACCAGACTTCAAATTCTGAATCTGCTTCATTTTGGGGTGTAAAAAAAGCTCTTCAGGTTAAAATTGAAATGTCCTGAGTCATTCAGCGAGAATTGACACTAGCTCCTCTTTTCAAAATCTTATTATCTCTGCCTCTGAACTTCAAAACTATAGGTACTTTCAACTATGATGCCTCAGCTGACAGGGTCCACAGTGGTCTTGTCAACAGAGGCCAGGGTGGAAAAAATCTTCCTTAGGTGGTTCTTCCTAGTTTGTGGAAGGAGCATTTTTAAGGGGTTAAATATTATTCAGCTTCCACTTGGCATCTGAATTTTGAATTCACAAGCTGTGTCATTCTCTCCATACCCACACACATGAGGGCCATGTTCTGTATAATGTACAAAAACGTGTAAGTAAAGATGGGTATATCTTTATATGCATACCTATAAACTGTGATTGCCTACTTCAGAAATCCGAATTAAAATTCATGTCTATAGCAGTGATGCTCATCATTTCATTCAGTCCAGTTTTGCAGTCAGCTAAAAACCTTTTTAATTAGTAGCTATCAGCAATTTGGTGAGTGGGTTGCTGGAGTGGAGAAGGTTAATGCTGTATTGGGAGGGGGGGTAGGGGAGGAAGGAACTTAGTGCTGTAGGAAATAGGACATTTTTTCTTGATTTGATGAAATTACATTGGAGAGAAATCCACTGTGTCTTACTATTGACATAATTGTGTTGCATATGCTGAAGCAGCCTCTGTAATGGGCTGATCCTGTGCATGTACCAAAGGGCAAGGATGGCCTGGTGTGGCTTGCCGAGATGCTCTGTCTATTCCCATGCCAGCAGCCCAGCCAGAAGAGGTGAATGGTTCCAGGGGTATTAGGTGGGGTGCCAAGATCGAGTCAGGGCTGGCAGGTTTTACTGGGACAGTTGCAATATTGTGGTAATACCTCTGCCTGGACCTGGCTCTTGAGTAAGAAATGGAGAGTAAAAGTAATTCCTAAGGATACTGAAGTAGGTCATCTCCATCACTGACTGTGACCCAAATATCTCCCCTGAGAATGAAGCCTCATTTCACACCCTAGCTAAACAGTGTGGAGACAGGGCTGGAAGCCCTTCCATCTCTCCTGTGTATGAACTTCTGGTTAAAGCCCAGATTATTTGTTTAGACCACTGGCAGAGAGTGAAAGAGAGGAAAGGCATATGGATATAAGAAAGGTGTTTAGATCAAGAACTAAGAGAGGCTAGGTCACAGAATTAAGACAGCTATGTAAGCTTGCATGGGTATTTCCAATTTTGCTGTCTTCACACCTTCTCTGAGGAAAGATTTTTGTTGCAAACACAAGGACAATGTATGTACCTTGCAGGATACATGGCAGTGCACTACATAACTGTGGCTTCTGGCTACACATCTGCTTGTGTGGACTTGCTGGTTTGTACCATGCCCTTGTGTGTCTTACCTTAGGAAGGAAGCCTGGGTTCACACAGGCAGAGAAGGAGCTGAGGTGTGGGAAGGACACTGTTTGGTATGGTTATAGGACCAGGGCTGTAAGGTGTACTGAGAAGGTCTTATAGGCAGCATGCAGCCAGAGGTCATGCCAGAGGATCAGAGCAAAAAAAAGATTGATGCCCAGTGAACGTGAGTATGAGGCAGCACTCCTATGACTGCACAAACCGGGCTGCCAAGTCTATAATCTGTAGTTTGGGCTGTGTTCAGGAATTGTGCAAAATGTTATGGTGGCAGTAGGACATGGGATATGTGTTCTCTGTCTTAGACCAAGAAAACAAAACTGGTGGTGTTGCACAAGTAAATACCATATAAAGCACTGAGGATCAAGATGATGTTTTAAACGAGATAACCACGTCAGTGGTTAGGCTGCTAGCTGTACCATATGCACCCTGCTTTATGTACTCACTTTATATATAACTGAATCAAAAGCCTTGTGAAAGAGTAAGTAGGAAAACTAAGATTGAGTTAATTTATAATATAAGGTGGACATTTGAGTTAAGTACATTAGAAAGTTTTTACTGGTAAGTGAAATATCAATAGGAAATGGCTTATGTCTCTATCTGTGACTTCTAGACAGGCTTGCGTGGACATTAAATGTGTACTTTTCTGGAGTAAGGCCAAGATGCTGTCAAGGATCATGTATCTTTTAGTCAAAAGTGATATAATATCTCACTGTCTCTAAAGAGAAAAGGGCTGTCTACAGAGGAAAATGGAAATATCTGTAGAAGAATTGTTGGTTCTGAAAACCATGTGTTTAAAACACAAAATCCCATGAAACATTGCCAGGAATTGGAGAGAGGCAATGCTTTAGAATAAACCAAAACAACAAAAAAAGAAGCAAGTAAGAGTTGTGTCTACCACGTGCTTAAGAACAATAGCGCTGAGTCAAAACCTGCTGGACTCAGTTGGGAATACTGTGGTTTAGCTAGCCCAACTGAGCTGAACTGGAATGCTCTTTTTGTCTTTCAACAAGCCTGTAAAAGTTGGCAGGGATCTGATCAGCTGTTTAAGCCCTGCTGAACAGCCCTTGGAGTTCAGGTCTTATATCTGGTCAGGGGCCCAGTAGAAAAATTAAGGGTCAAGCAGGTTGTAGGCTTAGCTGGTGGTTGTGTTTGAGGAGTGTGGAATAAGACGGATTTTTCTGCATGAAAAAGAAATGTTTGTTGCCTCAGAAAGTTGTATAGTAATGCACTCTTCTTTTCTGAAGGGGCTTGCTGTGTAAATAGAAATGTGAGCAATAGCTTGGGGAAGTATTTCGTGCTTGTGATGAGTTACACAGACTAGCTTAGCTCTTTGTCTAGAGGTGCATGTCCAAAGAGATTTAGGTCTATCTAAGTCAGAGACATCACAGCTTGGTCCTGCATCTTGCTCCCTCTCTCCTTGCCAGCACTGATATTTGTCTGATCGTGTCACAAGCCAGTTCAGGGGGCTAAGCTGAATGAAGACTACTGCTTTTTCCCACAGAGTTACTTTTTACCTGGTTTAACTCCCTGAACCAGCCCACAGTAGGGTCACAGCCTAATGCTAGCATGCAAGAGCTAGCTGGAATTTGTGGCTGAGGTGAGAATGAAATGTGAGGACTTGGATTAGTCAAGTTCTTGTGGAACCTCAATCTACAGCAGTTTATCCCTCCTCTTGCTCTACTGCATCTGCCTGTATACCTTCAGTCCCTTTATGTATTTTATATCCAAGTTTATCTGAGTTTGGACTCGTTAACTAAGCTACTTCATAGTGCATCTGCATACTGCTGGACCTGCTTTCTCCTTCACAGTCAGACTGTCCTCAGAAAGGCTGCACTTTGCACTCAGCTGCATTATGTCTCCACCTGGGTTTGTGAAATGCTGTGGGTCCCGGCCTGGAATGATTAAATCCCACTGCCACAGTGTCTTCCACTGAGGTCAAGGCAACGAGTGCATACAGAGAGGTACAAAGACACCCTGCACTGCAACCAGGGTGATGCTAACTTAATTTGTGCATACCTTAGGAAGTCAAATGGCTTGGTGTCGATGTCTTGGCCTCATTCTATGCTGGCTGGTTTAGAGGAGAGAACGATTCACTGTCCCCCACCCCATTGACTTTCTATGACCCCCTCTCAGCTGTTTTGTAGCCTGACGTATGTTATGCATTCAGTGTTATTGGAGGCAAGACTGATAGAGGCATGGAAGTTTGACCACGTGTGCTAAAAGTGCCTATGGTGAATCTTAAAAACATCATTCGTCCTCTGGGCATAGGTAGGCTATGCAGTCCCTTTCATTTATGCTAGAAAGATGGCTACATGAAAAAAGCAATAGAGATCAGTGTTGTAATGATTTGGTGCTGTTCTTTCCTTTAGGGGGTCTAGAAGTGTCAATAATAATGTGCACTTTGGGATTACTAGTAGGAAGCAGTACTTCAGGGCATGGTCTCAAATAGTGTCCTCGGGGAACTTGCCTTACCAAATGATGCCGACTCCTTCAGTTCAAAGAAAGTAAAAATATTTTCAAAATTTGGCTTGTAAGTAATAGTTGTGGTTGCTGCAGAGATATTGAGCAATTATAGCTGAGCATGGGAAGTGGCCTGTGAAACGGTGAATGGTGGGGAGAAGTACTGACAATTTCTTTCCTAAGTGTGGGTTCCACATTTTATGAAGGCCTCAGAGCTTGCCCCTGATTTCACATTTTCTTACAGTTTGACTTGTATTTCCACTTTCTGACAATTGTCATTATTTTAAGCTACCATCTCTCATCTGTTTGCCTTGGCAATTTCTGTTAACTCTAGCCCAGCCTACATGTTTTAGCTACTAACGGTTTCAGATGGAGGGACTTGACCTTTCTTCCTTAATGTTTTCTCAGTGTTCCTTTGTTGCTGGGTATGAGATGCAGGAAATATTTTTTTTATTTCTCAGAATGAGGCTGTAGTTACCTGAGGGTTGAAAAAAAGGAACATTGTAATTCCAGGCAATAGCACACAGCAGTGAAGAATGTAAATGGTGCTTTTCACTTAGCCTGGTTTCTTGCAATCCCTTTTTCACCAGGAGCAGACAAATGACTATTCCAATAATTAAAAGGAATACACCTGGAGAATTAGCTGTATAATGAATGCCCCAGAAGTTGAAACCTCAGCTCTCTGATTGTGCATTCGGTCCCCACAGGCCTAAAATGTAGAAGACAAATTTCAGTTTAGACTTGCTGCTTTCAGATGGCAGCATGAACTCTGGTACCAGCACCATTTAAAGAACATATTCTTCTCATATTAATTATCCTTTTCCAGTACATACCTTGAAGTGACATTTAATGGGAGCAAGAATAGGACAGAAAAAAATGCTGAATGTGATAGCGTGCATTTCATGAGGATTTTCCATGGTTAAAGAGGAAGTAATGATCTGATAAGGGTTTCAAGTTCTAATATAGCTTATAAAGGGTGAGAATAATTCCCACAATGTAGTTATCTATGTCTGTTCTTGGTCATATGGGAAATACGTAGCTTCTATGCCCATGGGTGATAGTGATGGACAAGATCTAGAGTAGCTGTACTGCTTTATGTATGAGTATACTGGCTGTATTTCTCTCTTATTCAGAAGATACTAATCTTGCTTTTTAATCTTAGAATATAAACAGTGATGAATCTCAGAGAAAAGGGTTGAAAAGCAGCAACTTTCTATTCAGTATTATGCATCTTTGGACACCTTTTTAAGCATAAAATGACATGTCAAAATGTGAAATAACAGAGGAATTGTAAGCAGTGACCAGCATCTGGAAAGCCAAAACTATCCACATCTGAATAATGTTCTTACTTGAAATGAAGGGCAAACAAGAGTGTATTTTATTATGGCCTCTCTATGTGGATTCAGAAATCACATAATCCAAAGTAAAAAATGGCATGCGTGTGTTCTCTAACATATTCTTCAGAATGGAGGGGCTATATATCAAAACCTTATTTCCTGGTAATGAATTTTAAATAAGTGCCCAGGGCATCAGGTCACTGATGTTTCCACTTTGCAAACTGGGTGGGCTATGAAAGCCCCTAGAGCCCTTCAAAGGCGCCTTAAAAAAAGATCCCTAGCTTTAACTGACCAAACTTTTTAAGAAAAATACCTGAAACAATTAGGAGAATGAAAACCAGGAGGTCAGATTACTTGGCCCATGGCTGAGGATTTACATAAATAGGCCTAACCTTTGACTTGAAAATAAAAGGTAAGTACAGAGCCCTGACAGAACAGCAGGTCATTGGTATTTACTCTGTAAAGTATTGCCTCTGATGCTATGACAAAAATGCCAGGAATTCCACTGATCACTGTGTGCTGATAGGGCTCAAAGGTATGCAGCCAGCTAACAGAAACCCAGCCTACCTGACTGATCGAAACTGCATTACTCCCACACATTTATAACCTGCAATCTGCAAGCGTGGGAAAGTGTGCAAGACCTTAGACTGATTCCTGAGGGAAAAAAAATGGGGAAAGTTGCTGTCTTTAACAGATTCTTGATTTATTTTTTTGGTTTGGGCAACATGTAATAAAAGTTTCTGAGTGAGCACCTTAAGATGCTTCTTCACTGTGTGTACTGCTGTGCAAGAGACTCCAGAATTGGTGTTGCGCACACAGGCTGAGATTGATACCACATTCAGCATCGTGAGACTTTGTCAAAGATAATCTGCACTTACTAGCAGTCTTTAAGTGTTAAAATGGTAACAAGCTGTAGGAAGCTAACCCCTGGCTCAGTTTTCAGCTGATGAAACTCTAGACGATAAAGCTACAGGAGAAATTGTATGCTGTGTCTTTTTACTACATTTTGTCAAGCAATGGCTCTGTGCTTGCAGGTCAGAGATGGAAAGGTGGACCAAAACTTTTCTTTCGCCATTTTATGTCTAGCATGATAACAAAGATGTTTTAGGTATGTTTTTAATTTCTACATGGATAGAGGAGAAAAGAGTACCCCTGTGAAAGTGGAAACAGTAAGTGCAAAGTTTTTATGTTCGTGTTTTATAGAGAGAGATTTAGTTTCCTGTTCCAGTTTGAGGTACAAGCACACAGCAAGTATCCTGCAGGCTGTTTCAAACTTGTTTCTCTAATTAATCAAAAGTGATCCATTACAGAAAACCTGCAGGAATGTCAGAGATGGATGTTTCTGCTGTACTGTTTCTGACTTGCTTGTTGCAACAAAGGGGGAAGCTGTTAGTGCCTGTCTTGTAAATCATTGAGGGATGGTGTAAGAGGGCCTGCCGCCTTCCTCTTGAAAGGCCAGGAAGCCTGGGGCTAGCCAGCTCCATGCTGCTTTCCCTGTCTGCTAGACTACTGTGGGATTTTGGAGGGAGGTGAGGAACACCCCAAAGCTGGGGACTGATCAAGGGAGAAGATGGGCTGGTCCTGTGTCCTGGAAGCTGCTGGGCCAAGTCGCGTGGTTGGAAATCTGGACAGGTGGTGATGTAGCAAGAGAGGCTGGAGGATATCCTGTTGAAGAGAATTGTCAGTTGCCCTGTGCCTGGTGAGTTTGAGCACTGTATGAGGGTAAGCCCAGCACACCTCTCTGACCAGCATGGACTTCACAGTGTGCTGACAGGCACATCTTCCTTTCCTCTCTGGGCAACAGGCATGTAGGGAAATTGAAAGCGTTTGAAAGACATCCAGTCTCTGGAGGATGTTCTTGGTGACCTAGAGTCCCTTTGTGGACCGAGGCAGCTAAGCTCAGCTGCCTCCTCTTAGGAACCCTGCCTGTCCTTGGTCTTCCTGAGCAGAACAGTGGCCAAGTATCCCCTCTGAGTCAATTTTGTGATCCCCTCATGTGAAGTGTAAACCAGTCTGTTTTTGCCTCCATGTGTAGTGGTGCTACATGATGCTGTGGTGCTGAGACTGTTTTGCTGTTACGCTGGACTCAGAGGTGATGGGGCAGAGCTGTTACCTCTCAAATCTTGTATTGCACTATGAACTGCTTGATGTCTTGCATGCTTGGCTGCATTTGTCTGCCCCGCTCTGTCAGATGGGCTGCATTGGGCAGAAATGGATTTGCTATGTACAACTGCTATGTACAAATATGAGGTTAGTGGTAGCAGGGCTATCTCAGGGAATTGAAGACAAGACTTCATAGACAAGCCATTTAAAAGAAGTGTGCAGGCCAGGACAAGGAGCTGCCATTTCACAAGCTACCTTGTGAAATTGATGAGAGTGAATCCCTGATTCAGGGTAAAAAAGGAGTACTTGTGTCTTGCCTGGGGGTGAAAGGAGTGTTGAAGACCTAGACAATGTTCCATGGCCTGTCTTGCTCACCCTGATCAGAATTTTGGTATCTGTTGTGAACCTTAAGAGCACCTTCAGGCTGATCTTCATACAGGCCTGCAATAAAACACACTTGGACCTTCTTGCTTTTTCAATCCTTAACCACTGTAACTGCCATTTAACCAATTTTTTCCCTAATCACCATCCCATGTCTTTGAAACCCAGATCTGTTTAGTACTGAGTGCACTCCCTTACCTGGGTAGCAGTGCCAGGAGCAGACTGCCATCACAGACTCTGTACTAGAAGTCTGGAAGTCTTTGCACATGGTCTTGTCCTCAGCTGGCTCTGTGATAAATGTTTTCCATGTTTCATTCTGAGGCTGAACAAAATTTTTCATTATTCCCTTTTAAATTGGTATATGTATAGTTTAGGTTGCAAAGTTTCCTTTGCTTTTGACAAAGCAGTTTCCAAGAATAGTTTGGTTAAAGACATCCTTCATAGCCAAAGAATGGTGCACATTCCATCAGCATGGTGATGCAGATCCAGGTCCATTCATATGCAAAATTGGAAGAGTTCCTGCAGTCTCTTTGCCTCCAGAGAAGTCATATCTCATCATATGCCCCCTCTTCTCCTTGATCATGCTGTTCCTTCCATTTTTTTAGTGTGCATGAAGTAGACGATGTCATCTCGTAATCTGAGCTGTAAAATTGTGGGAAGATAGGATCAGTCCTTGGGGGATGTCTGTGGACAAATTAATTCTGGTCATATAGCCATCTCACTTCCAGTCCTCAGGTTCTCATCAACTACTTCTGTTTCTCAGGCAGTCTGTTAAGAGCTGCATCCTTTGTGGACTGGTTATCCCTGCACTTTGCTCACAGGCTGTTTTTGAGTACTCTCACAGAATGAAAATTTGGGCCATGAGATAGATTTTGTGGAATGATGAACTTTTTTCCCCTGCTTTGACGCATAGGGCAGCAGCCTTTGGCTGTAGTCTTCTTCTCTTTCTCTTTATATTAAAATGTGCTGTATGTAAATCCTCTGACCCATCATACCATCAAAAAATGCATTCTAGCTTCCTGTGAAATGGCCTAAGGGCAGTACTAAATTAATTTTAACATGATTTCTGATGGCAGGGGGCTTTTTATCAATGGCACTTGTATCACTCCATTCTTGCAAAAACACAGGAAAATACCTATTTGTTTCTATTTGGACCACTTATAAATGTGACATTTGCCCTATAGTGGTTGGGAAGTTCACGCCCAGAGTAAATTTTTCTGCTGCCTCTATACCTAACAGAGCAACACACCTCTCCAACCCTCTTTTGGCTTCTGTCTTGGAGAGTGCTAAATTTTCACTCTTCACAAGAGCCGAGTTGAATTTCTTTGGGGAGACTGTGTTGGGGTTGGACCCTTTTATCTCTGTTCCCTGCCTGTTGGCACTTCTCTCCCTCCTGGAAAGTCATCTTCATTCCCTTCATTGTCCTGAAATGTTGTTTCTTCCCCAGCCAATAAGTTCTGTGCCTCTTTTCCAGGTAAAACCCAGAATTTGGTACAATTCTAACCTCACGGAGATTATTTTCTTCTCCAGCTCTCTATTGTTTCAGCATGTTATTTATTCCTTCATCCACTTCCTGTAGTGCCTAATTAGGGTAAGACCATCCCTGTAAATCCCAAGTCACTCCAGTTTACCACCTTCTGCCTATAGATTTTCCCCCAGGCCTAGCAAGACCAAAACCAAGACCATGGGTTTGGGTACTTATATCCAACTGGAAGTTAAGCTGTCCCTTTTGCTCTGTCTGGTTGCCCGTTCTTCTCCAGGCACACTCCACTGTCCCCAGCTCCAGCAGAGAACTCCCTTGAGTGGTATCGTCCACCCATGCTGCTCTTGCACATGCTCTCCAAGCATTTGTAAAACTCTTCCCCACAGTAGCCTCGTGGAGCTCAGACTTGTTAGGTTGCTTCCTGCTGCACAGAAGAGCTATTTCATGTATTCACTGATAGCTGGGAAATGTAAACATTCAGAAGTGAAACATTACTCAAAGTCATAAGGAAGGAAGGTTGCGTTTGTAAAATCTTGTGTGGAGAAGCCCATTTTCTTTTGTGAAGGGCTCTCAGACACCGTATCAAGCTTGTGTATTGCCAGAGGAGGCATCAGCTGAAACAGCGGCAACCAAAAGGCTTTGATTCATTTCATTTATTTTTAACTTTCCCATTGAAATGCCTGAGGGAAAAAAAAAAAAGAAAAAAAAAAAAAAGAAATTACTTCCTTGGAGAGCCCTTCAGTTCTGAGAAAGATACCTGCTGCATTCTAGAAACAGGCTTGTTCTGGGAACAGCCTAGCCAAGCACTGTCCAGAGGGCTGTAGTTTGTTCTTTCTTTCTTTATTTCTTAATTTTGACCCTGAGCACAGCCACCTCTTTTAAAGGCTTCTATCGTGGGTAGGCATTTAGGGGTTGGTGTTCTGGGTTTGGGTTTTTTTGTGTGAAGAGCTGAGCAGTCTCCAGCTCACAGGAGCAGAGTGCAGCAAGAGCCAGGAGAGCCTGAGCGACGGCAGCCTGGGCTGTGTCAGTTGGCTGGTCACAAGGATGCCTGTCATGTGCTGCTGCTCAGACAAAGATCCCTTTCTTGCTGTGCCTGGTGGGTTCTCCATCAATGAGAGGACCTTGTCCTACAAACAGGAATCAAAACCTCCGTAATTGCAGTGTCACTGATAAAACATGACTTCTTTACCAATCTGTACAAGCGCTT
The DNA here is from genome assembly GCA_013400555.1 of Jacana jacana. Lineage (NCBI taxonomy): Eukaryota > Metazoa > Chordata > Aves > Charadriiformes > Jacanidae > Jacana > Jacana jacana. Next base: position 68,932 of record VZTM01008204.1, read on the forward strand.
TGACCCCTTGACTTGGTGCAACAGACTTAGAAGATTTTTCATCTTTAGCTCTTTTTATGATTTTGATGGAGATACTGCAGGAAAGTTCATTTTGGGAGTATTTTTCATCTATCTCAAGCAAGAAGCTAAGCTTGTGCACTTACAGTCAAAACTGCTATGAATTGTCTGGAGTGATTTTTAGCTCTAAATAAAAAACATTTCAGTTATTACAGTTTGGTTTTTGTTTTAAATTTAGAATTACTTTTGCATGAATAATTACCTCTGTGTTTATAAGAAAGATGAGAACAAAATTTCTGCTCCACACAGCTTCCGTTCCATAAAAACCCAACAATTTTAAGTAAAAAGGCTGAAAAAAAAAAGAAGTGCTGAATAGCATGGCTAAGGAGCTGTGTTATTTTTTTCTACCCCCAATTGAATTATTGCTATAACTGTTCTTGCTAAGTTAAGATCTCACTGGGGGAAGGAAGAAAGTTTCTAGGTTTCTCTAGGTTTCACAGCAGGAAAGTCTTTAACAAGAAGTTAATGTTGGATAATGAGGGGGTCAGGAAAACCATAAGCACAAAGGGATTGCCCAAAAGACTGTGTAGAGGTAAGAGTGTGAATAAATATACTAAATAAGAGAAGAAACGTGCAGCAACCTTTTGAATTTTAACCTGGCTGTTCAGTGACAAATACATACCGTATCCACTATGGCATATTATCCCTGAGCACAGTAATCACCAACAAGTCATGGTCACCGTCCCAAGTTATCAGAGAATGAAAATTTCTTGTTTGTACACGTGCTTTTCTTTAAAGGGAAATATCTTACATGTGACTGGATTTAAAGGCTATAAGGTACATGGGAAGACAGTACTGTTTAAAAGCAAAGCTGAACTGAAAATGGAGAGAAGCAGGTATTTGTGGGTTTCTGGGATTGTATGTAACATTCCCAGTATTTAACTGCTATACAAAAGGGAAGTATATCAGAGAAGTTAACTGAGCTGGAAGGCTAGTTAGCTTTGCTGTTGCTTTTCAGTCAATAGGCCACCACTTCCCTGGGTTAGGAGTTGTGATCTGCCAAACAGCAGGATTCTTTTAGCTGGTCCTGTATCAATGGGAAAGTAATTATCTGTTTCTTTAGTGTCACAGGTCATCGATAAAATAAGATATGATTATATTCTTCAATACTGCAAAATTGTTGCCTTTTCTAATATTCTAGATATTTTTCAAATATATTAAAAATCTACCTCATTAACATATTTTTTTTGCAAGGGAAGTTATCTTCTGAATTATATAAGAGATACTGCATACTAACTGTGCTGGTAGTTAATTCCAATTTAGTAACTTGAGTGTGATTTTGTCAGTTAGCTCCCTTTGGGGTCAGGCTGGGACACTCTGAAGTATTATGGCCAGGAGACTATTCCATCACACAGATGTAAGTACCTCTCTGATCTATGTAGTTGTGTTTGCATTGATATTCCTAACAGTGAAATAACTTGTCAGCTTTAAACATTGCATACAATGGTCAAAAATCAGCATCAGTAGCATTGAGTTCCCTGAATAAATCTGTATTGCTGCCATGAATTAAATGAAAGATTAGCAACAGAAAAATGCTATTTCCTCCGCCAATTTCTGGAGATTTTATTATTCCCTCATAGGGTAAGAAGATACTATGTTTCTTATTTCAGAGAGAAGAGAAATGTTTTTATGTGTGAAATGTCCTCACTTCTCAAGAAGTATATATCACAGGCTGAAATACCTAAACACTGAGGAAAATGACAGCTCTCCCCTTTCCTTTTCTCCTCAGCAGAGGTGAAGTTCTGGCTAGCTACTTGTATTTTGTAGGAATTATGCCTGCTCAGTTATTTATTTTATCTTGCTGCAACTTTTTATCCTGATTCCTGCAGAAATGAGGCTTATGCAATCCTACTGCGTACACTTGTGTCTCCGTCACTTCCACACCCCTGAAATCTTTTGAACCTATTGACAAATTTCAGCCAATTGATCTCTCAAAGAAAATCAAGTTCCTACAAGCTTTGTGAAAATAACCTGCCAGGTAGTGCTCTCATCGAGGGATAGGCTGTAGTGCAAACAAGTGCTATCTCAGACAGCAGAGAACCTGCTTACAAGAAAGTTTATTTATAAATGCCCATCCATGGGGAGCATTTCAGGGAAAGCTTGTTCCTTCTTTGATGTGAAGTCAATAGAGTCTGAGGCTCAGGTCTTCTGGGAGCCAGGCTTCATAGTACTGATCTCCACAGCACATAAAGATACTACTTTGCTCTAATGATTTACTACCCTAACTGCATTTAAAGCAAATGTTTTTTAAAATAGCTTAATTTTCCATTTATTTTCCCTTTTTTTGTGGTTTTCTGGAAAGGACCATAAACTGCCTAGTAGCCTGTCTCTTAATTCCAAGACTTTATGTTGTCCATCACCGTAGAAGTCAACTCTTGACCTTTATCACTGTCACTTTTCTCCATGCATTCTCTGAGTTTGAAGTTACAGAGTTGCTGAAACAGATAACAGAGTGCAGAAGGCTGAAAAGTGGCTAGGACGAACCTCCAGGGACAAAGTTTATCTGTTGGAGCATTTCCTGTGTGTACTTTGAAACCTCTCAATTTAACTTGATCAAAGCATGAGCCGACACGTTTCAGCTCCCTACTGAACAAACAAATTTACAGCTTATCATTGTTGCCACCTCAGTCTTTAATTTACTTTACTTAGTAAGCCAGTACATGTTGAATGAACAACCTGCCTCTTACAAATGCTAGGTTCTGGTCTCAAAACTTAGGCTACAGTTTGCCTGACATTAAATTACACGGCACATCACAGACCCTCTCCTTCCCCAAAATCCCGATGTAAAAGGAAGCTTAAGCCTTATATAGCCAGTGTAGACAACAGAGGCCTCTTTGGGACCATTATAGCCATCAGCATCGGTTGGATTGTTTTTTACTGTCTTGAGCTTCTTCATTCTTTTTTCATTAACTCCCGTAGGACATATGTGGACTGTGAAAATAAATGGTGTTTTTTTCAAAATACATTAGTTAGCTCACATTAGCATATTTCAAAGCACAGTTTAGCACATCTGGATTAACAGATAATTTTAAACGTCACGTTTTTTGTCAACAGTAGTAACCAATACTATTTTTGAATGTTCTGATAGCTGGGAATTATTTTTTCCATAAAAAATTTTCCTTATTTAATAATAACAATAGTGAATGCAATTGTGAGGTGTTGCGTAGCCAGACAGCCTGGGTTGTAGAAGATAATAAGGTGCAATGACCACCTTTGTCTTTTTAAACCAAAACAATTTGGTGAATGTTTTTAAACTGTGTCTAAAATATTTTAATTGTTTTCCAGTTACTTAAAACTACTGACACATATTTTACATCTTATGTGGCCTTCCTTACTCTCAAGGAAATGGAACCTGAATGTTTATATTTCCTTGGTAACTGTTGTTCATCAGTGGCCTGTCTCCCTGGAACAAGAGCTGGTGTGGTACTTGAGGTAATGG
>VZTM01008204.1:72486-93914 GCA_013400555.1 Jacana jacana
ATGAGTGCCATGCATTTGGTGACATTTGTCCCCAGTTCTTGAATGCCTTTGCTGGGTGACTTCAGAACTCCTGAACTTGAGAATTTTCCCTGTCCCTCCAAGTTGTATGTTTGTGGGTCCATAATGCAAGCATTGAAAGATCCTGGATTAGAGAAAATAATCAGTCAATAAAGTAGCCTCCCAAAACAGCTTTCCATCCAGCGCAACACTGAAAGGGACTTTTACTTCATATAGGTAGATACAAACTATTTTTCAGCACTCCAAACCATGTTTGGAGTCAACCTTCATTGATTGTCAGTTTATTCTCTTCTTCCATGCAAAAATAACTTCTTCAAAGATTCTGCAAGCTCAGATATTAACTAAAACCAGATTTTGTTCTACTTCTGCATCATCACTTATTGAAAATGCAAAGTGCTTAGACAATGTACAATACGATGGAAATTTTTAAAAAAATTGCAGCAACACATCTCTTAGAATTAATGGGACATGCATGACGCTCTCCTGCACAGCTTGGTAAATGTCACTCAGAGAGTTCAGAGCATCTATGTAAGAAATGACAGGAAAACCGACCACATATGGCACTGTCTGCTGACACAGATCAACGTCAACATGCAGTTCAACTAATAAATGTATCATGTCTCTTCCCATAATAACCACAGACTAAGGATAGTTGAGTTTCGGGTTTTGTGAAGCTTGCAGATGATATTTTGGTTTTGCAGGCTTGTAAAAATATTTCAAATCCACAAAATTTCTTGCATTGATTATTTTCTTCCTAAGATGTTATTAACTTAAACAAGTTAAAGCACTTATTTTTCCACCTAAATGAAACCTGTGCCAGGCATAGAAAATGCTTTGACTGAAAGATGTGTTAACACAAATGAATGTCCTGCATTTTTGGATCTGCTGCCATGAATTAGCTGTAATTATTGAGGTAATCCAAGATTCATAATTTTGCCACCCTGCTTTTAAATTTGTCAAAGGCAACCTTAGTGTAACTGATTCTGCCATTTTCAAGAGCAAACTTGGACAACAGAGCTGGGTGGCAAATGGGATAAAACAGATCTCTAGAAGTATTCTCCAGATAGGGAAAAAACGTGAGTTTGTTCTGGGCTAGGTGGTAGCCAAGTGCTTGTGCTTCACCCTGCAGGGACTATTGGAAAAACAAGTTTGGCTTGAGCTGGATTTCTCATGTGCCAGGAGAAATTCCCCTGACACTAGTCCATCATCTCCTCTGTTATGGGTCTCCTTAAATATCTCTGGCTATATAAGTTGCTTGTGCTTCTCTAAGAGATGCCGTCTGTGTGGATGTGGGTTTGAGCACTCCTCTGGGATGAGGGAGAATTAGATGAACGCCCCTGCTTGAAGTGTGTCTTTATTTATAAAAAGTGGAAACTACTCCAGGGGGTGGGCTTGGAGAAGATGCTTTCTCCTTTCCATTAAATGATAATGGTTGGGAGCATACCTAGTTCTGAAATTGAAACAACTTGTCCAGTTTCAGCAGAATAGATATGCTGGCTCCTGGAGCAACAGAAGATGTAATTTTTACTGAAAGTTTTGCTTTAATGGGTGTATTTCCATATGAATCTCTGCTTTTAACAAGTTAGCATTTAGTAACAAGAATTATTTTGTAGAAATTTCCATAGCAGCTCTAGAGAGTAGGAGGCCGAAGGAAGGACCAGTTCCTTGGGCTGCTCTGTGGACTTGGACCTTCTCACTCAGTCTTCAATAAAGCTTCATCCTTGTGGCTCCTCTCAACCCAGCTAGTCTTGGCACAAATGTTCAGACAAAACCACAGCTGATGCTGTCTGGAGCATGCTGCTAATTTCTGCAAATGTGCTTGCAGGTATTCCTGTTAGCCTGAATCAGCCTAACGATTCAGGACCCATAAATGAGAAAGATTGCACAGAAGGGAACAGCCCAGAGATGATGTATCCTACATGGAAAGCACTTACACTGTTTGTGGAGATATCTTTTTTTAAAGCAGAGTGGAAACAAACAGTTTTGAATCTCCCATAAAGGACTGGCTATCAGCTGCTCAGCTGTACTGGAAGTCCCATCATGATGGCAGGCTGGTTAGATAGCTGGGAAGTAGTGAAATCCTGCAGACCCCTGGTTGCTAAAGGAATGGAAGCCAGGATTTGGGGCCATCTATGCCCCTCAGTCCTCCTCTGGTGAATGGATATTAGTTACGTTTTTCCAGACAGATGTATGGGTGGGTAGAGACAAAAGAGAAAATGGACAAGAGAAAAAAAACCCACTAGTTATTTCAGAGATAAGGCCACCTGCTAGTCTCTTTTCGGGATGGTGGTCACTGTATGTACAGCTCTTCTTTTCCTCTATAGAGAGATAATGCTTCAGTCAATGTCTGCAATTCTCCAACAATGAGTTATATCAAATTCAGACACCAGTTTTAGTTTTCAAAAATTAATTTGTACAAATCATCTGTGCTGGGAAAACTGCCGTCTATTAGTAGGAAATTATTCAGAAAAAAGGAAGATGATTTGCTTATTTATGTAAGAAACTGCTGTACAATTAAGTACAGATATAGGTCAGTAAAATAAGTTCTTTGATCTATTGCTACAAAGAATCAGTGTAAATACATTTCCTGGTAAGGGTTGCTACTGCGTAATTGTATTTTACAAACTGCGTAGTGTGCTATTACTCAGGAAACGTGTTTACTGATATGCATGTCTCCACTCAGCCTCATGGCTGAAAGGTTTGCTATTTCTGATATTTATAGTTCTTGCACATTTTTAAATAAGGCGATTAAACTCGTGAAGGGATGGAAGGGAGTACAAATAGGGAAAATTGATTCTAGAGCATACAAAACCACTATTGAAATAGAGACCAGTTGATTGTTTTTAAACAAATGTAGGTTAATGGCATTTGAGACTAAACTGCAAGACAAATATTAAGGGGGACTAATTTATACTGTCAACTCTGACAGTTCTGGCTTTGTCCTTTTGTTAGAATAAATGGGACTATGACTCCATCACAACTGTAAAAAGCCTTGCGCTTCATGGAGTTTTGTCCTGTTTTAAGGATAATAATATTCACTGTAGAAATTGAGCCCCACCCCCTGAATTCACACAAGAGCTGCTAATTGAATGCTAGTGGTATTGAATGCTCACTGGTTGCTCACCTAAAGATAGACTCGTCCTGGGCTTTAGTGGGGTTGCTGATATAGAAAGATTGGAATCGACATAGTGTTGTTATAATTCCAATCATGGTTCCCTATTTATTAGGGAAACTGCCATAATAATGAAGGGTGTCCAGGTAACACTTTTCAAATTTGGAGGTTAATCATTGCAAACCTACCTAGGCAATGCCTGTTGGATAGAAGTTGTTCAGTTAGGCAGGACTGGACTTACTAAAGCGTGAAAAAGTGTATACTAATGTACAGGTTTAAGCATCGCCATCTCATCATAGTTTAATCTGGGGGGTATGAAAATATATTATCTAGTAAAAAACAAGAGTGATAGAAAAGTGGCTGCATTTGTATTTCTTCAAAGAGCACAATAATGAACTATCAGAAGCAGAGAACTACTGCAGGTTGGGAAGGGAGCCCATGAAGAGCAGGAGTACATCTCTGTACTCTGATTACAGAGCATGTGATTCAACTAGTTGCGGCCTGCTAAAAAATCCCACTTTGCCAAAGCATAATATTCATAACAGGGTAAACAATCCCTTTCGGACTGGAGTGGGATGTCCACCATTCTCGTGGTCTGTAGTAGGAACAGAGGAAAAAACAGTGGGTCATTCCTGAGAGAGAGGATGTGGTTCTGGGTTCATGGCCAGGGTGGGAGGCAATTCCCGCATCCTGCCATATCTTTGCGTTCTGGAGCCAAGCATGTTGCTCTGTACATCATGTTTTTGTTGACAGAAAAACAACTTGTACAGCTCTCTTTTCTGCAATAATTTCAGGGTGATTCCCAGGATGATTTCTTGGGAGAGCTTAGGGAAAGCTCTCGCTTTTCCTTATGGGAGGTACAATATGCAGCCATGTCCAGGGCAGCCTGAAATCAAAATTAAATTGAAACCTGATTTGCCTTTGCCTAGTTGTTTTGGAGGAGCAATAAGAGCTGTTGTCATGTTCTCCATGCTCAATGGACAGAGAAAGAGCTGTTGCAGTGTGGTTGAAGCCTTGCCTTGAATGTCCATCAAAGGCTCCAGAGCTGCCTGAGGGAGCAGTCATGGTCTAAATGTCTCAGGGGCCTGGGCTGAGTCAGATCTGTGGTGGTCCATATACAAGTGGCACCATTCCTTTTCAGTAACACTTGGTGCAACACTAGGCTGTGGTTTATGTGAAAGTCAACTACAGAGCAGAAAAAATAATATTAAGAATGAGATAGGTCTCCATCTTATTATTCTTGCTCTTATTGCAGTGAAGTGGGGTGCTTTAACACCCCTAAAGGGTGGTAGGGTGTCCTCTGATGACAGAAAGCTCCATAGGAGGCAGCGTGCTCCAGGGGACAGTCATGCTCTGGCCTGGGATTTAGGTGAGGCTTGTACTTTTCCATGACTTTACTGCTCCTGACTTCTCAAGATTTATCTCTCTTCACTTCTCTGGAAACCAGTTCCCTTGTGTGAATGTGAAATGGGGACAGTAATATTTTTTTCCTAATACACTTTGGGATCTACTGGTGGAAAGAATTTGGAGCGACAATCTACATCCTGATAGTAGTTCAAGTCATGATCAGATTTTGCAAAGCTAGAAAGGGTTGTATTGTTGTTGTCTTTGATGTGGCTATAGCTCCCAAAGTGTGCAGAAACAGATCTTCTCTCCTGCCAGTGTTTATAGAGGTATGTGGGATTGGCACTGCCATGGTTGTTAGGAGAATAGTTCTCTTTTTTGTTTCTCTCTGCATCTTTTTTTTTTTACTTTTAAAATACCTTAGAATTGAACAGGAGAGGGGTAAAGAAACCTATAAGAGTGGACCAAGAATATATTTTAAGCAAAAAGCCAATGCCAGGAAACAACAATGTTCAAGTTGCACAGGGTCTGAATTCAGCTCCCTGAATTCAGCACAGTCTCTACAGGAACAAATATAATTTTAGAAGTAATATGATATAAAAATATGGACTATTTAAAACCTAGATATACATGCAAGTCCCACCAATTATGTTATTCTTTCTTGTCTTGTGGGTATGATACTCATTTTCAACAAGAGTTCATTGGCAGTATAAGGTGTCTGCTAGTGAGTGCAAATGTTCTTGACTGCAGTGCTTTCCCTAAAAGGGATTGATGTATCAAAATGTTGAAATGCTTTCCTGATTCAGGCATGTGAAGAGTGTTAGCAGGGGACACAGCTGGAAAGCAGAGACCCATGGATGGGAGAAGGATATCCCCTTACCTGTTAGACTATCAGGGCTCATCTTTTTCAGATTTTTGTAGAGAAGTCAGAAGTCTGAAGGAATTTCTGAAGAGAAATCTGTAAAAGGGGAGTAGCCTTGCCCAGATAGAAAATTGTTTTTCCAATCTGTGTGAAGGATCTAACCTGAGCCATCTTATGCAGGGAAGAGAAAGTGGAAGAAAAGCTCTAGGTAGTACAATGTAAGGCTATTGATAAGGTACTCAAAAAGCACAAAAAGGAATTAGGTATCTAATTAAAACAGCTGCATCAGGCTTCTCCTCACTCTCCTCCCCAGCAGTATTATATGGAAGAATTCTTCCTTCTGTACAAGCAGTTTTTCTAGTGGTTAAAGACATTAATGAAGGCAGACACCTTTAAGTCTTATTTCTTGCCTGCTTCTAATAGACTGTACGAACTCAATCACATAGTTTTAGTTCCCTGCATTTCACTTTATTTGTCTGCAGGACAGTTTTTTATGTTATATACCTCACACTACTTTGTGAGGATGGGCTTTATGTAAAGCTGGGAAAAAATGTGGTGTAATCATGACATATTATAGTTATTATCAGTTACCATTAAATGAATTGTACTTTTGCACGTGAGAAAAGGAAGAAGGAAAGATGCTCATTAGCAGCTTCCTTCCTCAGGCTATGAGCTTCCACGGGCTCCTCTCTGATAAGCAAGTACACAGCTGCAGTCCCACAACAGCCTAAGCTGATGTAACGGCTGCTGCTGCAGTGCGGTGCCACTGTCTGCCCCTCTCCCACAGTTCCACTCCATCCCCTACCTTGGCTCAGATGCTCTGTGTTCCTTTGCAGAGCCAATTTGAGGTGTTAACATGGAAGGAAACTACCTGTTACTTTTTTTTCCTCTTTTTTTTTTTGTATGGTGATAGTTTCTGCTCAGAAGTGCACTGAAACATGGCAGGACATTGTCAGAGCAGCCCTGCAGGTGCTGCAGGAGAGGGGCAGGGCTGTGGGGCAGAGGGCAGGGCAGCAGAGATGACTGCAGTGGCCAGCAGCCATGCTGAGTGAGGCTGCCAAGGAGCCAGAACCTTCCCCTCCAAATGACAGTTTCCTGGTGTGGTGATAGCTGCTGCTGAGACTATTGGATTTACCATATAGCCCCACAGACGCTGCTGTTTCTCCCCTTCTGTGAAGAATGCAAGGGTGAAGAGGAGCCATGGGAAAAAGAGATGAGTGAGGGTGTTATGAGATAGGACTACAATCAAGAACAAGTTCAGGAGTGAGAAACAGGAGTAATTTTGGAGAAAGTATTGTTTCATGGTTCTCAAGAATTTCGCCAGACTGGGATTACTAGGGAAAGTTTAGCTAATAGTTTGGAAATGCCACCTTCCATAGAAGAAAGTGCCTGGTTTGTCCACCTCCTAAACTCTGCAGAGTTCTGCACTCTCTTTCCTGCCTCAGAATGGACGAAGATGAATTAATAAAGGTTCAGAGAAAGGCAGCAAGGATGAGTGACGGTATGAAGTACCTCACCCTCTCCTATGGGAGAAGCTAAATAGAATAATCCCCCTTGAGACTGGAAAAGATAGATATGGCAAGGATAGAGAGGGGCTGTTGGTTTGTGGTGCTTTACAGAATGATGAATGGTCAATGGGTAAGAAGAAAGTTAAAAGAAAGAAGGGTTTCACTATTTCATGAGGAGAAAAAAAAAAAAGAAAAAGTGGTGGACACCCTGAGAATTTATAAAGACAGGATGATTTAGGTTGAAAGGGACCCCTGGAGGTAATCTGGTCCAACCCTCTTTCTGAGCAGGGACATCTTAAATCAAGGTTTTGCCTTTCTTGGTTTTGAATACCTTCAAGGATGTAGATCCTACATCCTCTCTGGGCAGCCTGTTCCAGTTTTATCAGACAGAAGAAATTAAAAAGAAATTAAGAAAACATTTTATACACTGTATGCTCATTGGATATGTTTAAGTCATTACTCAGGATGCTGTAGGGTGAAAAGTCTGAATTGCTAGGACCAAAGAATGTAAACCCTTCCAGAGCTGTTAAAACTGTGAACACAACATCTGGATTGAGAATTCTGTAAGCAGCAGACAGAGGCAAGGCGAGAACATACTGTGGGGTATCACCACAATTTACACGTCCTCTTCTTCTCATCTCCTCTAATGCATCTACTATTGACCACTGTCACAAGTGCAGTACTGCCTTTGACGGTCCTTTGGTCCACCCAGCATGATGACCTTCGGTCTCATCACTGGGTACCTAAGCCTAGCACTACATCATATAGAGTGAAAATGCATTGATGACCTTAACACTGCCTTCAGTTTCACAGAAGGACAGCTGCCCAGGCAGGTTTGAACCTATTTCCATCAGGCATTAAAAGTTGGTTTCATAACACGTATTTTTCTGTCAAACTTTGTGAATAAAACAGTGCAGAAAGATGTCGTGACTAAAGTGAAGCTTTTTATTCAGGCAGCAGATGAAGTGGGTTAGTTTTAGAAAGGAGTAGGAGTCAGAAGAACATTCAGCTTAAGCAGACAGACAAACCCTGGTTAAACCGAAGGGAAAAGCAGTGACACTGGGTCTTGCATATCTGATGTGAAAGACCAGGAATACAATACTGGATTTATTGTTCGGGTTATACATTATCCCAGGATACTGTCGTTTTATAATGGTGACATCTGACCACTCGCTATCGAGAGATAACTTGAAAGTGCCGCATGATAGGAAGGCTGTTCCTTTCCTGTTGCAGTTATTTTATTGACGAGCTTTCAGACACCATGAAAGAGTCTGCTGGTACAAAGCAGCAAAATACCATACAGAACCAGTCAGAGGAAGACTGAAGGTGTGAACAACAAAGCAAATGAATACCCTGCTGCCTCTCTGCGCACATAGCTGCTTATTCAGCCTCCAAAAATAAATAAATAAAATGAACAGATGCTTGGATTCAGAGATAAGTTGATCCCGTGGTGCAGGCACCTCTCCCATCTTTTGCATTGAATGTGCCACGTCTTGTGGTAAAGGTGGATGTGGGGAACATTTCTTTCTGCAGTAGATCATCTACAGCATAACCCTCACACTCACATCAGTCCTCTCTTTTCCCACTCATGATATGATAACCTTTCTGCTGCAGAAACATTAATTGATTGCTTAGGAAAGAAAAAAAAAAAAAAAGGATTGCATTGAGAAGGAATGCAATGCTTTACTTATAGGTTAGTTGTTGTTTTTCTTCCTGTGAAGTGCTTTCACTTGTTGTGGTTGACTATTAAGGAAAGCAATGGTGTGATCACAGACTCTGGGTAAAGTCTTTCTGGTCTCTCTGTCTTCTTGCTTTGGCTAGTGCAGTCCCCCATGCAGAGCTCAGCTGCAAAAGCAAGCTCTGCACCAGCCAGCGTGGAGGCCTAGGCTCAGGGTGGTAGAAAACGACAAAGGGGTCCCCACTGGGGTCTCTGCATGGTAGAAGGTCTCTGTGGGCAGCTCCCAGGCAGGGAATGAGCCCAGGGGCCTGTGATGGGTGCAGGGCCTGGATTTGCAGCTTAAACTTGAGAGGCTTAGTGTGCCCAAGCATGCTGTGGCTAGGATCTAGTGGATGGCCGGATGGCCGGAGCTCAGCCATGTGCCATCACTGCAACCAGCTATATATACCAGGTAACACAGTGTTTAAGCCTATTTATGAGTGAAAAGATACCCTCATTTCCACTTGCAGGAAGGGAAGAAGCACACTGTGCATCCAGTGGGGCTCTGTCTCAGATGAGTTACTCTGAAGCCATTGCCTAGCCTGGTGATGGCAAAGGAAGAGCAAGCTCTCTACCCAGTCAAGCACGTGGCAGGGATCAGGAGACAGTAAACGTGCACATTGTTTTATTTTCACAGCCTTTTTTTTAGTGATCTCAGTAAGAAGAAGAGAAATGGCAAAGCTTTTAGTAAGATCGGTTTCTCTAATGACTCACCAAGTGCTGCAAAGTCAAAACAGGTTGCTTGTGCTTGAAAGGTATAAAACAACCATGTCATTTTTATGGTTACTGTACAAAACACTGCATATATACACACAAGGGAACATTTTAAAACCTCATATAGCTGCGCTTTTTTTCAGCTAGAGGCTCCTTTCTCCTGGTTTTTATTCATGTGTCATGCTTTGTATTAAGCATTATTGCTTTAGCAATTAAGCTAATTTCCTCACTGCACTCTGCCAGTCAGGCTGTTGCTCTTTTGTGTTCTGAAAAGAAGGGAGGAATTAAGCTGAGGTACTGGTGGCCCAAACCAGTTCACTCTGCAGTCCACTGAGAGTCTCCCATTGGAGTTAGCAGGGGCAGCTAGTTCTGTGAGCACTGGGAAATGAGTAATAACTACATCTCACATCCAAAAAAGACCCACAAGTCCATCAACTTTCTGTTACATAAAATTATTTCAACAACAACAATACACCTACATTTCTGTAATGTCTTTCATTCCAAATGAAATTTCACCACCATAATGTTTCAAGAAAATGTGCTTTTTTTTGGTAGTTACTCAAGATTTGACAAGAAAAATATCCCTTTCAGTGAAATCTGACAGAAAAATGAAATTCCAAGGAAATAAAATATCTTTAAGGCAATTAGAGATTTTTTTTAAAAAAACCCACTTTTTAGAGAGATAAATGCTCTTGTTTCTTCAGAACAAGACAGCCATTTTAGGATTTTATAGTAGTTTGTCAATTTTGCCTCCTTTTCTTTTTCTTTAGTTTTGAAGGAACAGGAAGCATCCAGAAGTATTCAATCCCCTAGAGGATAGGAAAGAATATAAATAGTAACATGTGATATTTCCTTGGGTGGAGAATAATTCTTATACATCACATTCCTTTTGCAAGTTAGGGTATGTCTCTGCTACAGTGCCTGGGTAAGTCCCGGGGTGGTTAATCCAGGCCAAGCTCCCACTTCCACAGCAACACCTCTACCCAGGCCCCCACAGATGGCGTGGAGCTTGCCCAGGCATGCCATGGTGAGCTGTAGACAGGATACTATAGGCATTCCCAGATTGGTTCTGGAGCTGTCTGAAATGGGCTCTGAAAGGACCTTATCTGATGAATTAAACTAGCAATGCTCACAGGAGATAGCTCACATCTTTGTACAGAGGAATGTTACAAAGTTCCCGCTAGGACTCAGTAAGGGATAACATGCACTCTGTAGCTGAAATGGTCTTTTTCATCCTCTTCCTCCATGCTGGGGAACTGTGCCAACCATTTATCTGGGGGATTTGTTCTTCTCACTGTGCTGGTTACAGTATGAGGATTGCTGACTTGAAAATGAGACTGAAGTCCAAGTTTTTACCACACTCTTCCCTTGCACCACTGGCTTCACAAGGGGATCTCCCTTCACTGCGTTGTAACCTGGGTAGGTGTTATAAGGATGAGAGGAGTGGCATCACTCCCATATGCACCTGTGGAGAAGGCCAGCTTCTCTGGCTTTTTTTCTACACTGTTGCTCTGTGCAACTACATGAGCTGTCAGGCAGATGAAGGGAAAGAGTTAAATGCAATGGTTTATGGGAGTGCCTTCCTAGCTTTACACGGGTATTTCCTGCCCAACAGCTCAAAAATGGCAATTCATAGAACAGGATGAATATTTCCTTCTGCTTTCTACTCATTAAAAGTCAATGATGGCAGACATGATCTTCAGGGCAGCCACTCTGTAGCTTGCCATGGGTCTAGCCTGCCTCCAAGGGAAAGAGCTTGGTGCTGATGAGTACCAGGGAACATCTCTGGGCCCCAGCCACAAATATTGCAGAGGAGAGCACAGGACATCTGGATGGCTTTTTGACACTTCGGTCCCTATTCCTGTTCACATCCTCATGTGGTCACAGAAGCAACTAAAGCAGTCTTCGAGTGACAGGAGAAATGTGCTGATGTACACCTTGTGCAATGCCACAGGGTGCAGGACATCCCCAGCAGGGAGAAGTTGTACAGGCAGGATGATGGAAAAGTGACTTCTCTGCCCGTAGATGACTGACCCCAAACTGTCTCAGGACTGTCCCAGTAACTGCTCTAGGCTCTGGCAAAGATGGCTTGCATGTCCTCCTCCAGGACTACTGAGCTGTTCTACTTCTTTGAGCTCTTTAAATTTGGGTTTCCCCACAGCCAGACCTTTCTCAAGCTGCTTAGGTTTTTTTTTCCTAGTACACCCACATAATTACTCCAGCACAAAGAGTGGGCTTGTGAAGCAGCAGCATTTTTAAAAACCACAAACTCTGATCTCAAGGCAATCTTTCCCTCCCACTTCCTCCCCCTTCAAGCAGGGGTGTCAGCCGTGCTGTTTCTTTCAAACTTTCTCTGAGTCATCTCATCAGGCAGCTTGTAAATACTTGAATGCATCCATCAATGTCAAGTCAAAGTAAGTAAGTAGCAGCATATGCTGTGCAGTGGAGTTTCCCTCGCTCACATTTGCCTCTTTTTGGAGGTGCAGAGAACGTAAAGGTGGCCCTATCTTCCTGTATCATCAACATACATGCATACATAGATGTCGTCAAAGATGTTGTCTCATCATGAGAACAAGACACAAGATTTAAGATGAGCTTCTTGCTCACCTTAGAAAAAACACTCTTCTGAACCTCCCGCTACTGAATGATCCGGAGTGGAAGGCCTTCATGCAAGATGCTCCATTCTTTTCAGGCCTAAAACCTGGTAATTAGAGATTCTGAGAAGCAGCAGAACAAGCAGCCCTTTGAGAATGTACCATTGCTAACCATTTTGGACAAACTGATCACAGCCTTATGAACTGTTGTTAGAAAAACATTATCCCTTTGTATTACAGGGGTGTAATTTGCTGTGTCATCATTGCATACCAAGATCTAAAAAGTAGAATGTGATTCAGATGGCTTATGGAACACAAACCGCCTTCTAAGAAAGCAAAAATCTCTGCTGAAGAGCAGTATCGCTCCCAAGTATGACTGATAACCATGTTTTGTCTTGAGCTAAATGGCAAAATATGGACCGTGCACCAAAGCTTTGCTCAGCATGGGGCAAAATTCACTAGTTTGTCTGCTAGCAGACTGATTTATAGTAATGAAATCATTACAGAGGGAAGAAAGGAAAAGTCTTGCAAAATTCCTGAGTTATTCTCTCCAGAAGGCAGGTCTGGTGTCATCATGATATTTGCCTAATAAATATGAAATGGTCAATTCAGGTGGATGAGTGTACTCTCAAATAAACTTGTGTGCAAATATGCTCCCTCTCAACCCTCTACCCCAGACAGTGGGTTATGTGTGAAAATTACAGTAGGAACCAGGAACTCAAGTTTAGTGCTACCTTATGAAGTAATCTGGAGGAAAACAGCTGAGTGAGAAGACGCTCTTCTGCAAAATGGTAGAGAAGATGCTGTGAAAACTCTTCTTCCCCTCTGCTAAAGCCCACAGCAAGAGCTTGGCAGAAGCGGTGCTATAAGGGGCATCTCATTCATATCTGTTATGCTTTTAAACCACAAGGCATTGGGATCTGTCTGTGGATTCAGTGGCCTGCCAGGGTCAAGGTGAGTAGAGACGATAGTATTCATAAGCAGCTTTTCCCTACCGTGACCAAGGAACATTTAAAACATTGCTCTTCCCTCTTGTTTCTCAGGGAGTGCAAATTGAGAATCAGGATAATCACACAGCAAAAATGCTTTCCATCTCACTCCTTTATTTACTTTTTTTTTGTGATATCCTTCCACTCCCAGGTGAAGGAATGTAGGCTGTTTGAAGAGCTGATCTGCTGGGGTGCGGCACCAACTTAATTTGAAGCATTGCTGAATATTTAGTCATGTTCCGTAGGAGTATTAGAATCACAAAATTCTTGGATTCCTAACAAACTGTGCACGTGTACACAATCCCCAGAAAGAGAATAAGTGTTTAAAAACAAGGCTCTATATGAAATTCTAAAGTCATTTAAATATAAGACATATATATAATTCAAGTTAAAAACATCTTGCAGTACTACATTACTGACAGCTTAAAGTCAGACACCAACTGTGATGGCATAGATCTGTAAGCTGCTTCAGGGAAAAATTGCTAACTGGTATAAATCTGATTTTAAAATAAAGATAGCACAGAGGGAAGTTTGAGTTAATTTAAATAGGAACATGTCATTTATAAACAGATGTCTCTTCCCAGTGGTGAAATTTGTCAACCAATGGTGGTTTAGGAAGGTAGCTCTCGTATTTTTAAATCCATTAGCATGTGCTGTGGCATGTGGGACCTTACTTTTGTGACTGACATCTGCAAATCAGGATGCTTCCCTAAGTCTGCTAATAGCTATAGCTGGGTCAGAACCAAGTTTCTCTTCTCTTAAAGATTTTGTGGTATTATAAAAAAAGTTTCCCATATTGGACACGGATGAACATGAGAGCTTAACTGTCAATGTCATCCAGTGCTTACAGAAATCACTTTATCTCCCATGTCTAGCTACCATGAAAGTGTAATGCCTTTCCACTATTCAGACATGGAGTGCGTGCCACTGCAGAACTGATGAGGCACCGATAGACAAGGTCTTGGAGTCTTGAGAAGGCTGGTGTCAGCTTTCTGTGCCATCCAGTCCACCTACTCCCAGATGGAGATCACAAAGGTAAAATTCACTTTGTTTTTTTCAGAGTAATAGATGTACTTGTTTTGTTTTGTTTTGTTTTTAGAAAAGCACGACTACGTGATTAGGTGATGGATTTATAAATGGGCCCATTTCTGATCCTGCAGACTCAGACTAGAAATCAAAGTCACATGACGTATATTGGAGTGATGTACAACCGTAACTGGACAAATTGTTTTCAAAGCAGATCCACTAATGATTCACAAATACTAGCTTCTAGCTCTTTCAGTACCAGGTTTCAGAGGAAGGCAGAATTTGTTTGTAAGGCACAAATATTTGTACGGTGAGTATACCTTCACTGTGTGAAAAATGAGCTCAAAGCTGATGCTGGATAACGTATCTGGCATTGACTGATTTGTCCAACTTCCGTGTTTAGCTTTCTGGCTACGGCTCCAGCGCCATACTCAATGACATTTAGTCATCTAACTACTTCCTTGATAGGCATGATGAAGTAATTAGCTGTCTAAGCACTATCAGATATACTTGCCTTCATGTGCTCACAAAACTGCTCCTTTTTAAAGTCTAAATACAAACCTGGAGGTGACTTCAGGCCTTACTGCTGTGTTTGCAATCAAAGTGAAGCAAAGACAGTTGCTGTGTCAAAACTTCTCCTGGCTTCCATTGTCAAAAGTAGATAGGCTTGCAGGTCTTAATGATCATTACCCAATTCCTAGTCACTCATAGTGGTTGAGACACAGCTCTCCCACAAAGCCACACATGCATCATTCACTCTTGCATGCCATGCTGGCT
The DNA here is from genome assembly GCA_013400555.1 of Jacana jacana. Classification (NCBI taxonomy): domain Eukaryota; kingdom Metazoa; phylum Chordata; class Aves; order Charadriiformes; family Jacanidae; genus Jacana; species Jacana jacana. The sequence goes on from VZTM01008204.1 coordinate 87,148, forward strand.
TCAACACCAAGGTACATCTCATGCCCTGACTTATCTTCGTACATGTTGTCTATGAATAATTCAGGACATCTCCAGACAAGTTTACTGTTTCATTCCAAGTGAATAAGCACCAGTAACAAATCTGATGTGAAAGTGTAGCAACAGACTGAATAGCTCGTGTAAAGCAAGAAACGTTTCCATGGACACCCTTTTGCACTGATAGGCAGTTTTAAGAGAGAAACACAGTATTAGTGTAGCAGGTTAAGGACATAAGAGAAGACAGACTGTTCCAGAAAGTAGCATGCATCAATCCCGTTCAACTGGTCAGTTGGGCGGCAGTGTTTAATGAGTGTCAGAAGCAGTTGGTGGTGTAAAAGATGTGCAGTATGCCAATCCCTACAGTCCTGGGCTGGTCTGAGCCTTGCCAGAGGGCTCTGCTAATTAATCGCTATCTGTGTGATGACTCATAGAGCTCCTCCTGTGACATGCACTGCACTCTTGACATTGCAGGTGTGCCAGCTGCTGAGAGCTCAGGTGCCAAGTCATGCTGTGCAGGACATGGGCACACACAGATAGACCTATACACACACAAATCCCGTGGGAGTGTAGAGGCTTCATTATAATTTTACACTGTTGCTGGGTATTGATGGTTTGCTGGTTTTATTATTTTATTATTGTATCAATCCGTTCAGATGCTTTTGTTAGAAACGAGCAGAATTTTTGTGACAATTTGGCAAGGATAATACTCAGCAGATTTCAAGGACATTTTGACAGGAAACTTTAAGATACTTTGTCAGTGCTGTAAGGAGAAAGAATATTCCCCTATTAACATGTATCTACATTTTCTCCTTGATTGTTTGGTTAATGATCCTAGTCTTGCTAGCTGCTATCAGGGAAGATCCAGCAGCTTGAGATTCAAGATGAAGACGATGAAGATTCAAGGATTTCTAAATTAGAAAAGTTCAAAGGTAGAAACAGGTAATAAGGAAATGAAAAGAAAAATCTTTGTGATCATCATCCAAACTCTAGGGGGAAATAAAGAAATCTGCTATGGATAGGAGGTGATCTCCATTCAGCTCTTCAGGTCAAAGGTTTTTCTGAAGTTTCTTTCTTTCAAGAGAGAAAATAACATGAGGAATGTGGTGGGAAGCCCTATATATGGAATGGAAATGTGAAGATTTGGAAAGACTGTGGTATTTGGATCCTCGTGGGCCTTAATCAGCAGGGAGGAGAATGCAGTCCCCTGAGCAGCATGACTTTACCCTGTCAAAACTTGTCATACCTAAATTACTTGACTATTCCTGCTATGCTAGTCCCTTGTACTACCTGAGTAGCTGAAAGCTGGGCCAGCTTATAGGTGTATTTGTGAATTTGTTGGGATTCAGGGTTTCACCTTTTAAAATCCTTTATTCTCATGTTTTTCAGCACAGCTTGTTTCATCTTTCCACAGTTTTCCGTAAGTTCTCTGAGTAAGCATCGTCTCCTGCAATATAAATATAGCCTCCCTACCATGATGGGTCCTGCTTTGGGGCAGGGGTGCCTCTGTTGCACAGAGCATATCTAACTTATCTAACTCCTTTTTTTTTTTTTTACAAGCAGCTTCTAAAGGTCTTCATTGTCTTTTAGCTGTTATTTAGGTAAAGAATCTAGAGCAAAGAAGCCTATAAGTCTTTCCAGTTATCTGCCAAACTAATTGAAAAAGGACTCATTAATTTCTTTTGGGCAATTATTACATAGTGAATAATGCAGTAAGTCACTACAAGCTCCTATATAACATTTTCTTGCTTTATGGATTGTTTCCTAGCATGCCTGCAGCAGAGCTGTTTATGTTGTTTTCACTTTGTAATTTTGTGCATGAAGAACTACAATAAACATAATTAAAACTAAATTTCCCTATCTCTCCTCCTATTTTTCTTCTCATGACTCTTCCCTTCTTCATTCTCTTGTTTCCTTTCTCTCAAATTTATTTTTCTTTCTTTATTTTTCCTGCTTTATTTTCTGCTTCTTCTCCCTTCCCAGTTTTTTGCTGCCTTTTTTTGTATTCCACGTGTTTTCAGAGACCTCAAAGGGCCTACACTTAGTGTAAGCTAGGGTTTCCAGAGATGACAGGTCTGTGGGCAGAAGCCAATAAGATTTGAAGCTGAAAAGCAATCATAAAAAAGATCTACAAACACTTGCAAAACTGGCTTGTATAGACTCATACCCATGAATGACATATGAGCAGACAGTCTATATTGCTTGTGTTTTCCATTTAAGGTGATCAAATGCCATCTTTCCACCATTCATCCACCTGTCTTTTTTCATATTGATCAGTACTTCTCTTTTTAAGGAGATAGTTGTTTCGATATGGAAAACAGAGCTGGAATTTATTGTCTGAAATGTTCTTTCTGCACCTGGGTTAGTGAATGAAGCCCCCTAGTAGGGGTCTGGACTTTGGGATTATCCAGCCTTTGCTGCTGGGTGATCACAGGTCGATCAGTTCACCTTTGGTCTTCTGCTTTGCCATCTACAAGATGGAGATATTGACTTTTTTGTAAACTACTTGGAGATCTACAGATGACAAAGGTCTTTACTGTAAAAATGCTTCCTTCTTTTATTTACACTGAGAAGGAACTGAACAGTTCTTGGTGGGTGTTCAGTCCTTACACTTGGAGCAAGTAAAGGCAGACAACTGTGGTGACAGAAGTGAATAGTTTTCCATAAGATTTAGCAGTTCATCTAAACAAGGTGCAACTGTTGAACGTTACCTGGTAGGGTTTTAATATCTTCTTCCTCTACTTCTCAGGAAATGTTATCATATCTCATTATGCAGTTTCTGATCACTAAGTGGGAATAATTGGCACTGTCCAGTATGTCATGACACAAAGCGTATTCCTTGTTAAAAAGAGATGACATCCTGATGGAGCTGAACACCAGTATCAGCTTGCATTTTACTATCTTTTTAAAGTGTCCTGTAGCACTAGGTCAGAAATTTCATTTGGCCACTGATAAACACTGTAGGATTTTGATTTTAATGAAGATTATAAAAATTTCACTTTGCCATCAGAAACATCATACTTGTCTCAGGAGAATGCTCCTGCTCAGCAGAGGTTTTATCCTTATGAATCCTGTTCTGACAGACATAATGAAACATAGATTAATGCTGTCGTGCTAAAATGCTCTCTCATGCATCTTTTCTCACTTAGCATTATTAACCCAAGATGTAGAATCATATTTTGTTCTTACAATTGCATAGCTTCCAAGTTGCTTTTAATGTTATTTATCAAAGACAGAAAGAAAGGTTAGTGTCATCCTCCCCCTGCCCCATGCTTGCTGCTCTTACAAAACATCTCAAATGAAGAAAGAAATCTACCATCCAAAAATTCTCAACAGCCATTTAGGCACTTAGCAGTTACAGAGGGAAAGTGTTAGCCTATTGTAAGTTAAGAAGAAGAAAAGGCAGCTGTTCTTAGGCTTTCTGCAACAGGCAATCAGGAATAGGAGGGGCAGAAGCAGTCATATGCAAAAGCATCCATTCCTGGTGCACAGCAGCTTTTGACACTGAGCATCAACTTTTCCTTCTTTGAAGACATGGTCAGACCAAAGTATGATGTCTGTGATAGAGGAGAGTGATATTTTATGATCAGTGGGCAGAGAAGATCACAGAGGAAGCTTGTTCCTTCGTCCACGTACTCAGGCAGTGCTGAAGAGGCTTAAGTAAATGTACATATAGAATCAGAGAATTATTTTCTAGGTCAGAAGGGACCTTTAAGATCCTCTAGTCAACCATCAACCCAACTCTGATGAAAACCCATCATTAAACCATGTCACTAAGCACTATGTCAATCCGTCTCTTGAATAACTCCAGGGATGGTGCCTCAACCACCTCCCTGGTCAGCCCATTCTAATGTTTAATAACCCCACTTGAGTGGTGCTGTTTGGAGAAAGTTTCCAACAAACTGTATGTGATCATGTGTAAGTAAGGATGGTCAGAGAAAACAATATGCAACCCAGTGGAACATATCTGTTCTTTTTTATGGTGGCCTCTATTGTAATATAAACTCAGAAAGGAACTTTTTGATCCCAGTGGTCCACTTGAATGGGATTTTCCTAGATATTTTCCCAAATGATTAATTTTGTCAGGAAGACATCAAACCCTCTTCTCATGGATATATTAAGTTTATGTACCAAATCATCACTAGGTATATCTTAGCCTGGCTGCCTGCCAGAGGGGAAAGATGAAGATGAATTAAAAATTAGGACTCTCAGACACAACCACGAAGAGGACTTGGCAAGTAGTTAACAGCTGGGAGTACGAAGTCCTGTGTTTACCAGCAGCTGAAATGGGCCCACTTACAGGAATTACTACCAAAAGTTACCTTGCTTTTTCAAATCCAGAATATCTGCATTTGTAAATTACACAGTATGGGTGGCTCAGTGTAAATACAGATGCCACTATTTTTTGAATGCTATAGGTAGTTAAAGACTCTCGTAACACCAAATACAGCAGCAATCTTTACCTGACAAATTTTTCTACCCACTTGGTTGGAAGGATCCTTGCTCACTAGAAGGGAAGAGACAGGCCTCAATCCAGCCTTTGTGGAAATTGGCAGAGAGACTTCCCCTTCATTTTGCTGGCTCAGGCCCCTGGAGACCAGGTACATGTGAGCTTTAACATGGACATTTCTCTTACGTCTCTAATCCAAACTGGGGGACTTGGCAGCAAGTCAGCCTACAGGGGTGACCCAGGTTCGATCTCACGCCACACCAAGGGCAAGGCAGCTCTCTGTTTCCATTTTAATTGTGTCACTGTTGAGCCAGGGCTTGCGTCTGCTTCCTCTCTCACCCCACAAAGGGAAAATGTGTGCCAAAATGCTTCCTGTTTTTCACTGCCAGCTGAGTCGCACGCTCAGGGTGAAGCTTGTTGAGGCAGTGTGTGGCATTAAAAAGCAGCAGCCTCCAATAGTGGAAACAATCATTTTTCAGCATCCTATTCCTGAGTGGACTCAAGTGGAAATCAGACTGCAGAGCACAATCAGTCCAGAAACAAAAACTGAAAGAGGGAAGGCAGGCACATTTAGCGATCTAAACAAACCAGGGAAAGCAGGCATGTATTTCACATAGGCAGCATAATTGTTCTTTGCTTCAAATGGGGTAGGCAAAAGAGCCTTATAGAAACACCTAATGGTACAAAATTGCATACAGTCAGAGGGGTTTGTCTTCTTCCCCATAGTATGAAGGGGCTGTCCATTTTGGCAACTGTTGTCTGGTTGATGGTGCCAAATGTATTATAGAAACATTATCCTGTTGATTAACCTTCTAAGAAATAAACCATTTCTTGACAAAATCACACATCTGTGTCCTTACCACACTTTTCTGCACTTCATTTTCCTTAGCTGTGACGTTTCTCCCTCCCTCTTTCTCAGCCACCTTTTCCTAAGCCCTTTCAGTCTAAACTGTTTGAATAATTACTGGTCATTTTTTCCTATAAGGGCTTATTTTTCTCCCAGAGCAGGTTACAGGGCTGTTATGTCTAACTCCAATCTCACACACGGAATAAAAGACAAAGAAAAGCTGTCTAGTATTTCAGTCTCTCACCCTTCTTGGTGGCTTAAATGAGATTTTATAATAATGTTTATGTTTAGAATTTCTGCAGTAATAAGCAGATCAGTATCAGTGTGTATGTAGTAGGTTTAAAGAGCTGTTAATAGACAGTTGGATGGCTCAGGAATTTAAAATCTTCATTACTATGTCATCAGTTCAAAGTCAACTCAGTTTACCAGGGATCCCTGATAGCATCAGTCTATCCTTCCCAGATGAAGCAGGTATGCTTGTCCAAACTTGGAATTGCAATTCCACAGAAAATTCAGAAATTGCAAATTTTCCACTCTATACTTTCCAACAGAACATAGTTTTAAAAAAAAAAACAGTTTTTCGTCCACTTTTTAAATGTCAAGGCACATTTTAAAATTTCATTTGACTTTCAAAACATTCATAAGCAGCTAAGATTAAACATATGGCAAAAAATAAAATTGCGTAATAATAAAAATATAAAAAGTAACAGTTTTCCCGAAGAAGTGAATTCTGAAAATATATTTTATGGTTATAGTTGAGAAAGAACTTATCCTATCAGAATTTCTCTTTTTGGTTACTCTCCCAAAGTGAAATCATGATGAAAGGTTCTATTTTGATATATTTTCATGAGGAAAATATGTCTGCTGAAGCTACGAAGTAAAACAAGCCAAAACTATAGAACAGCAATCAGCATAACATGCGTTGATAATTTCCATCAAATCTATTTCACCCTCACAAACCACTTCTAGAACAGGAGATTTGAACAAGCTCAGTGGAGTACCTGCTTTGCTGGGTGTAGCAGTGGATCCATGTCACCACTAAAATGATGTGGCAAGGCCAGGACTGGGGCAGTCTTACAGGAGAAGTTACTTTGTTCTTTCCTTTCTCAGTCTGATTTTTAGCTACACACTAACTTTGGTAAAGGTTTCCTGTGTAATAACAGAGCCCCTTCTACACACACTGCTGTGTTTCAAAGGCAACATCTAAAAATGCCTGTCTAGAAAGTTTAAAAATTAATAGTTTTAGAGACTATTTTGATTAATGTGTATTAAATGTCTTTTGGGGTTTTTTTTGTGTGTACTAATTCTTTAGGATGAGGGGAAGGGGAAGAACAGTTTACTGAAGTATTCCATTTAGGATGTCCTAATAATCCTGGCAATCATGCGGTCATTTTCCACAGCCCAAAGTTATGATTGTGCAAAAGAACTATAGGAAGGAAGGAAAGGAAGGAAAGG
>VZTM01008212.1:7693-25513 GCA_013400555.1 Jacana jacana
GATGTGGTGTTGAGGGATCTGGTGTAGGAGAGAACTTGCAGAGTAGGGCTGATGGTTGGACTTGATGATCCCAAGGGTCTCTTCCAACCTAAATGATTCTATGATTCTATCAGGAAGTATTTTAACTTGCATGTTCTCTTCCTCCTGCACTAGGATGCAGAGAGCCAAATGAAGACATTACATTAGATGACCTATCTTTCAATACAGCGAGTAATTCTCCTTCACCCCAAATTAATTTTATTCTCAGAAATATTGGTCTTGACTCCCAAATTATGCAAGTCACAGCTATAGAAATGTTCTTTAGTAAATCATCCTCCCACTACTACAGTTATTGGACACATGTACAGTGTCATTTGAGGATAATGCAAAGATGATTAAGGTAAGTAAATGCAACGCTGATAAGTCTGCCAAAAAAAAAAAAAAAAAAAGGGGAATTAGTTAGGTTGGTGTTGAAGACCATCTAGTCATGCTAGTATGATGCTTATGTGAATCCCCATATCTTTATATTCTGTTTCTAGGTTGTCTGCTGTGGGACATACTCCAACAATAAAGCAGCTGTGATATAAATCTCCTTGAAAGTCTAAAATCTATTCTACGCAACATAAACTATTTAAAATGATTGCTTGTGAACACACTTTTTGTTTTTCCTGAATTGTATCAAAATCTTATCAGCTATGTTTAGCACATATTTTGACCTTCTCTCAGTTCAGTTATAAGTGGAAACATGATTTCCTAAGGGAAGAGACGTGAATTTATTTTCCTTTTGGAAAATCATATGAAGATGGTTTCTAAACTGCCTATCATAGGTAGCTAACCTGGATGGACTAGATTTTCTTTTAGAAGCCTTCAGATGACACCTATCTTTCCCATTAATTAAATGGGAAGCCATGGTATTTGCTTTAGGAAAAAAAAAAGTAAAAAAGCTTATTTGTCTGCTATTAGGAATAAAGAATACCATCCATGAACTTTTCTGCTTAAGTATAAAATACTACCTGAACCACAGGTTGGATTGTCCATGTTTCCTCTTAGTACAGCCTCCTTATTGAGATTTTTAGATGCTTTCTAGTGCCTTTAGGATGTGTCAATAAAATATTTTTTAACAAATTTGAAATTCATCAAAGTTCAAAGATTCTAGGGGACCATTTGACATGAATACCACACAAAGGAACAAAGTCTATCTTAAATCTTTTTCTAGGAAAACACTGTAGAAATATGCTAAACATTTTTGGTAAATATTGATTACTTAAGTGACCAAAATGATTACATTTATGAAACTTCTTAATGAAAAAGTGAGAATGGGTTAGTCTACATGGAGCACAGAATTAACATTTAAAATTATCTTAATCAACTGGAGAATTGGTTCAAAATTGACAAAATGAGATTCCACAAAAAGCTGATGTGAAATACCTTGTGAAATCAATTACACACATTAAAAATAAAGAGTAGCTGACTAGGAGATACCAGTGCCGAAAAGCACCAGGGAGCTAAAATGGACTGCAAGCTGAATACAACATCAAGGTGTTGCAGAAAGGGCAAATCTCCTTCTGCAATATAGGAACAGTAATGTTGAAGGAAGACAACCAGGTAATTATTGCTCACTATCTAGTGCTAGGGGAGGATGCACCTAGGGTACTATGTCCATTTCAAAAAGATGAAGATAAATTGGAAAGAATTCAAAGGAGGCATACAAAAATGATTAGAAGCTGGAAAACATCACCCCTGAGAAAATGTTCTAAATAATTAGATTTTCTTATTCTAGAAAAGAGGAAATGGGGGTAAGAGAAAGAGAGGAGGACTGCAAGAGAAACATGTGAGAACTGTGGTTAAATAGGCAAATTTTTTTGTGCTGATCTATTGTTCTCCAAGTCTACTGGGTTTGTGATACAAAATCTAATTTGCTTAATTATTGAGGGAGTGAGTCAGGAAATGTATTTTGTGTTAGATACTAGAAAATGCTTTTCAGCAGTTTCTTTTTAAAAAAATTAATAATTTTAATATTTAATATTTTTTATAATTTCATTAATTTTGTTGCCTCCCCCCCAAATAACAGCAACAAATAAGGGTACCTTCAAGAAAAAGGAAAAAGAATGTACCCTTTTCAGCAAAGTTCTTTTTGCTCTATCCCACTCTGAAAATACAATGAAAATTTCAAAATTTTGAAAAGTATAGAGACAACATGTGACACACATGAGGTATTGATGGCAATACAAAAAAAAACCAAACATAGAACTGCAGAATGGGTGAGGTTGGAAGGGACCTCTGGGAAGTTCATCTAGTCCAACTCCTCTGTGCAAGAAGGGCCACCCAGACTCAGTTGCCCAGCATCATGTCCAGACACTTTTGGGATACCTTTAGGGAGGGCAGCTCCACTACCTCTTTGGGTAACCTGTGCTACTGCTTGGTCCCCTCACAGGTCAAGGGTGTTTCCCGATCTTCAGAGGGAACCTCCTATATTTCAGTTTGTGCTCATTGTCCTTGTCCTGTAACTGATCACCACTGAAAAGAGCTCAGTCCTCTGAGTCCTCTCAGTCCCTTCCCTTTAGGAGTTTATATACATTGATAAGATCCCCCCTGATCCTTCTCTTCTCTAGGCTCAATGGTTGTGATTCTCTCAGCCTTTCCTCACAGGGCCGCTAATTCAGTTCTCAGCCTCTACATTAATTGCCAATCTATATTAAACAAAAAATAGATCATCATGTCATGTCATGTCATGTCATGTCATGTCATGTCATGTCATGTCATGTCATGTCATGTCATGTCATGTCATATCATATCATATCATATCATATCATATCATCATATCCATAAAGTTAAACATCTTCTAATTTGGAAGTGTTTTGAGGAAATGCATCAGAACTCCCAACAAAACTTCCTAATGGAAATATGTCTGGTTTTAACTCAACTTGTTTATCAGACCGATAAAAATTGAGACCTTCCTCATCTACTTTGAACGGAAACTTTTCTTTTTTTGCATGAAAGGGGGATCAATTTTAAGATTTAAAATTCAGCATCAAAGGTGGGACACAGGCAGTTACAGACCCCAAAGGCCAAAGTCAGTTCATTTGCGTATCCAGGGATTTCTAGATTTTTTTAATTTCCTGCTTATGTGAAAGCAAAGGGAAAGCTATATCCAAACTGAGAGCTTCATAATTTGGCCTCCTAAATTAAATTTATTTTTAGGTAGTTTAAATAATATATTTGACACATTTGGTAAGATTTGCAGAGTTTTTCTACAAAGAGAGCAGTTAGTGAAGGGGGGAGGTAAAATGAGCACATGAATAGCCTTGGTGAGTCAAATATTATTACTTTTATGTTCGAAGTTTAGTCTGTATCGAAATGTTATGACTAATTGGGGTAGAGCGTTCTTCTGCATCACTGAGTCTGTTAAATATTTCCAGTTTTAGAAAGCATTAATGTGTATGTTTAACTCCTTCCATTCAGTATGTGCTTAGAAAATGAATTGCTATCTAAAACGTATTCCTGTTTTGCTCATGGAGAACACCGAAATCCTGCTTCTGCACTCAGATGTCCACTGCTGCTCTCAAAGAAATCAAAACTAATGCTTCCTTTGACTGTAAGCACTCAGTCATGCCTACCTTGCTTAGTTTCACTGAGCGTCTCAATATGGAGGGTCATCTACCCATTCTTCTTCTGACTACGGCTGTTAAAAGAAATCACAGAATATCAGGGATTGGGTGGGACCTTGAAAGATCATCTAGTCCAATCCCCCAATTGGGTTAAATGATCAAAAACACCACAGGCAAGCACACACTTTTTGTGGGTGGTAGATATTTTCCAAAATATAGGAAAACTGAAGTTTTAAAAATTTTTTTCATAAATACAAAATGCCTAATCCACCATCTATCTGCTCTCAATATTTTTCTCAAGGAAAAAAAAAAAAAGTCTTGATTGTTGACCAGGGCCCTTGAGGGAGTCAGTGGGCCTTAGTGGTCTCTAACTAACCCCACCTTGGGCTTCCCCAACCCCTGCCAATGGACTCAGGGGCTCCATTTCAGCTCTGCCCTGGTCTCATTCTCCTCCTGCCAGAGCTCCCCAGATAGACTCACTGGAGTGGTTATCCCACTTATGATAGTTTGGCAAGGTTTTACTCCATATGCATTATTCTTGTGATAGATGCCAGCATAAGATGTAAGGCATAAATCTTAAATGTTTCCTTTTAGATTTTTACTTCATAAATCTTGTGCCAGAAAGCTTTCACTATCAAGATAATACAAAAGAAAGAAAGAAAATAAAGGGAAAAAAAATACAATGGTTTTTCAGAGTGGTCAGTTGGTGACCTCTGTAGTAGACTACTAGAGTACTGTTCGGTCTCCCCCCAGGATACTCTGAACAGTCTTTTCCCTGGTCTTTAGCCAGAGTAGCTTTGGTAGTGAGCTGAATTTGTTTTGGTGAACTTTGCAGCGTAATAGCCTTATTAATAACCAATTATTTCTCAAGCACAATGAGATGTTCAGCTTGCTAAAGAAGTCATCCAGACATACAAAACCAGCAAATTGCATGACCACCTTAACTTTTAAATAATAATTGTGAATCACCTGCACTGCTACTGACTTTCAACTGCATATTGCCAGTTTCACCACCAGTCTTCCCAGCAGTCTCCCTTATTGCTCTAGTAAAATAGTTGTTGCTATAGTCAATTGGGAACCTCTGGGATTAGGCATATAAATCCCACAACACAGTTGAAGAACATGCTTGCTAGGCCTTTGTGCAAGTTGATTGCTTTCAAAAAAGTCTCTGACTAGGGAGTTTAGGATGCTGAAGAAATCCTTCAACAACAGTCCTGTCTATTTAAATTGTCTGTCATACAACTTCTGAAATATATTGATTTACTCAGCATAGCAAATAAAATCTCTTCCAAAGGCCCGAAGGTGATGCTTGTGAAACATGGCTATAAGGGTGCTTTTTTGTTCCTTTGTGACTGGTTTTGAACCTTATTCAGAGCTCTAATAATGTATCCACAATGAAAACCCTAAAAACCCCATATACCTTTTTGCTTAATGTGTGCTGTATGGTTCAGATAAGAAACAAATTGTGTTGCTTAGAACCATTCAAGCTGCTTTATCATGTATGTGTTGCATCATGCACTTCTGATCCACAGGTTCTCACTGAAAAAACTCTTGGTGTCCCAGGCAAACAGCCTTTTCTTCATAATCAGCTCAATTTTTGAATTATTTTGTAAAGTGAAATATATGTATTTCACTAAAGCTGAGTACAAGAAGTTCAGAATTTGGTTTAAAAAAAAATTAAAAATATAAAATAATTTTACTAAATCAGTCATTTTCAGAGAAAAAAAATGTGAGAAATAAAGAGCTCTAATAATGGGTTAGAACTATTTAATACCCTACTTGGTTCCTTGTATTTGCCTTGAAAGAAGGTAATTTAGTCCATTTTTTACCAAATTTGTGAGGTGCAATCTGAGAAATTAGGGCCTAGCTTTAGGTCTGTTGAATTTACCTTTGCATAGCTAAAATATAGTATAGATTATTCTGTCTGTATGTCAGTGTGTCTCCCATGGTCAATGGAGAGACATAAATATTTGGAGGGCACAATTCATTTGAGCAAATGTAGACATCTCCTTTAGGATGACATGAATTTTACTTTTGCAATACCTCATTATCTCTATTGATTTTAAAAGGCAGCTGGAGTGGCTAATTTAGACAGGGATATCTATACTTGGTCAGGCTAGTCACACAACGTTAGAAAGGGCCCTAGAAGAACTTTGAGATTTCAATGTTGTTTTTTGTCTTTGCTGAAAAGGTTAAAAAAATAAATAAAAGCTCCAGAAAGCATTTATAATTTAGGGAAAACAAAAATACCCATAGTCACATAAATTATTTGGGTATTCCTTTTCCAATATTTTCCCTCTTCTTTTATTAACTATGCAGTAATATGACTTTTCTATTAAAGACAATTTGACCTTGGTCCATACTTAAAAATAGTATAAAACTAGAAAATACAGGGAGTTAAAGATTCTGGATATTAGTCATTTCTAATATTAAAGTCATTTTTCTTTTGCTGGCAACTTCACAGGTTGTGCTTCTACAGTTGAGGTGAATATTAAATTCAATTTCAATCTGAACAAGCTTCTGCTTATTCAAAAGGATTGTGCCAGTATTACTCTGGGAAGTAGATTGGCGTGAAAACCGAATAACTATTTTCAGTAATAACAGAATTTCCAGTCAGCTTTGCATATTGAAACCGCGGCACTACCAACTTCACAAACGAAAATTCTAATATCCAGAAACAATATGCGGAGTTATAGCTGCATAATCTTTACAGCTTAGGTGTTCCCACACAGTGTCACCTGAAATTCAGGCAGTGAGGAAACGTAACTCTCTTCTCTTCTGTCACTGAGTAACCCATCAAGTTGTTGCTCAGAAGTACCTATTGGAAGCTACATCACTGTGGATAAAACCTCAGCTGGTGTGGATTGGTCCATGTCCTCCCTGCCCAGACCTAAAACGCTCCATAGGAAACCAGTCAGCATTGGTGTCCTTTGGAGCATTTTGATTTTCTTGTGGCTTTAAAACTTACATATTATTTTTGGGGCTCTGCTTATCTCTCTGTTTCATGTCAAAGGGATAAAAAAATAATGAAAAGGCTATGTCAGCTCTCAGCAGAGCAGTGCTTTTGCAGCATTATGTTGTGTGTCTCATGCCATTACAAGGGTGCAGAGAAGAAACTGAAGACAGGACTGGCTCAGATGTTGTTAGACAGATGTCACTGTTGGAGAAAAACAACAGTGACGTGGTACATCTTCATGTTGATTTGGTGCAAACGTCATGCTGATCTTGTCAGTGAGTCTTGGTTTCTTGGAAAAAATAGTTGGCTGGCTTCAGAAAGGAACTGACGACTGAACTAGTGCATGCAAATTGGGCATTTGAGGAAATAGACCTTTGAAGTGAAAGCAGGGCAAGCCAAAGTGACAAAGCTGTTTGTCAGTTAGCTCCAAGTGAGGCAGCATCAAAGCTGTTTGGAAGTGCTTCTGGTCTGGAATGGTTCCTCTGTGCCTGGAGCCTCCCCTGGCTGCTCCCCCTAACCCTTACTTCATCCAGCCCCACCAGCAAGCCCCGAGAGAACAGTGCAGAAGATGGATGAGTGAGATGTAGCTAGAGTGATCACAACTAATAGTTCAGGCAGTTATGTGTGTCAGCGAGAGTAAGGAAAACAGGGCAATCAAAAGAGAAGTTCTAAGTAAACAGGAACCTTTTGGGGCTGTTGTGCTAGTGAGTGTACCACTGCTGACTGCTCAGCACTTGTGTTGGCTGTAGAAGTTGCTGGAAGTGCAAAGTCGGATAACCCAGAATCATTGAATCATAGAATAGTTTAAGTTGAAAGGAACCTTAAAGATCATGGTCAGGGACACCTCCCACCAGACCTGGTTGCTGAAACCCCCATCCAGCCTGCTCTTGAATATTTTCTCCTTTGCCAGGCTGACATATCCCAGAGAAATGTGGAGGGCAGGTGCCTCTCTTACACCACCCTTTCTTTAGTTTGTCTATTGAGTATCACCTCAAGAGAAAACAGAGATGAGAAAAATAAGGAATGAAGTAAGTAAACACCTCAGGCCTGAAGCAGTGGAAATAGGGAAGTCATATAGGAAATGGATACAAAACCACATTTTTTACTACAAAACTCCAATGTTTATATTAATAAGTCAAGTGAATGTACGATAAATATAGACCACACACATGCAAAAAGCCAACCTTAAGGTAACTGTTTCTGAAAACTGCCTAGGCTAGACTGCTCATATTTTTGAGTCATTTTCAGTTTAGTCATGCAGAGGTGACCGACTGTGAAACTAATTGTAGAAATTTGAAAAGCACTGACACTTGTGGGAAAATTAAACATGAATGATGTCAGAATGGACAAAAAAACTGAGGTGATCTTCTGACTTATCTGAAAGGGAGAGCCAGCCTCTTCATTATGGTGGTGGAAGATTAAATAAGCTTGGGAAGAGACCAGAGACAAGATGATATTTTGAAAAAAATACACACACAGATAAATGTGGGAAGTTTTAGAAGAGGATCTTGACAAAACAATTTGCCCAGAAAAATACGCTACCACTGACTCCATGGAGAATGGATAATGCTTTAGCAGAGCTGATATTCTTCAAGGGAAATCAAAATCATAGAGTCATGGAATCATAGAATGGTTCGAGTTGGAAAGGACCTTAAAGATCATCAAGTTCAATCCCCTTGTCATGGGCAGGGACACCTCCCACCAGATCAGATTGCTCCAAGCCCCCTCCAGCCTGGCCTTGAACACTTCCAGGGATGGGGCATCCACAACTTCTCTGGGCAACCTGTTCCAATGTCTCACAACCCTCACAGCAAAGAATTTCTTTCTGGTATTTAATCTAAATCTCCCCTCTTCCAATTTAAAGCTGTTACCTTTTGTCCTGTCACTACACTTCCTGACAAAGAGTCCCTCTCCAGCTCTCCTGTAGCTCCCTTCAGATATTGGAAGGCTGCTATAAGCAGCTTCCAGGCTGCTATAAGCCCAGCTTCCTCATCCAGTCTTCATAGGAGAGGTGCTCCACCTCTCTGATCATCTTTGTGACCCTCCACTGGACCCGTTCCAACAGGTCCATGTCCTTTCTATGCTGAGGACTCCAGAGGTGGACACAGTACTCCAGGCGGATTAGCATGAGAGCAGAGTAGAGGGGTAGAGTAAACTCCTGCAAGCATGCTGTGAAAAAGAAAAAAGTAAGATCAAGGAGAAAATAGTGGAAAATCATGCAAAATTCTAAGTCAGAATCCTCACTTGATGGCAGACAGAGATGCAAAGCACCCAAGATTTCGAAAAGATACAAGAACTGCAATAGATTACACTGTTTCGTGAGTTTGCAAGTGAAGGCAGAGTTTGCATAGTGAGGACAAAGACGATGCCAGCGGCATCATTTGTTCAGATGTTTGTTTTCAAAGCAAGAGCAGACAAAACTGCAGCAGAAAGCATCAAAGCTATCAACCAAAAAGTAAATGTATCATTTATTAATTCTCAGTTGAGCAAGGGGCACACAGAATTATAATCTGCAGGCTGGAGTGGGAGGTAGCTGTGTTCTGGGCTGACGTTCTCCTGTGTTTGCTGCACTGGGCACCGTTATTGGTAGGAAATCATTCTTACTTCCCCCTCCCCCCAGCAGTAGACCCTTGGATACACAAGCGGAGCCAAAATGCTATTAGAAACAGTGCTTTTGGCACTGAGCAAAAAGCCACAAGCCTTATGATTAAAACTTTGCACTTTAGGGAACATATTCCCCAAAGGGAACATGAAAACTAAATATATGGGTAAATAACAAACTGGAAAAGTTACAAGTTACACTTACACTGTGTGTGTATATGTCTGTGTACGCTCATTTTTGAGTGGAAACAAGTAAAGCCTCCGGTCTCATCAGGGAATGAACTGCCTGGGAACTCAGGGGATCAAAGCAATTGAGGATGAGTTAGTTTATAAGAAATAAAAAACTCTCAGTAGGATCGGGAATAAAACTGGCAGAACTTAAATGTCCTGGAGTTAATGAGTTTAAGAGCTGACAACACAAGTGTATTTAATAGAAGGGGAAATAAAAAAAAGAAGATACAGTCTTTCATCTTCTGTATACATTCAATATAACAACATGAATTTGCACAGTTCACATTCAACATTCCCATTGGGAGACACTGGCTCTGCCTGATGTTCTGCTACACATGGATTGTAATTCTTCCTCAAATCCAAATTCTCAAGCAGTTTAAAAGTAAATAAACCAGCAGGGAGGATTAAGCTTTTAGAGAGCTCCTACATGCCCTCCTCAGCTGGTGCAGGGGCAGGTTGCTCTTTGTGAGGTGTGTATGTAGATCAGGCATATAGAGGTCAGGACAAAGAACACCTTAATTCCCTTACAGCTATGATAACACTCGATCTTCCACATCATGGGGTATAGTTTCTGAATTCAAGCACTGTTTATGGGTCTTTGTGTATTTAAATCTTGAAACTTTCTCTTCAGCTCATGGCATAGTAATGTTTACAGCTTCTTCACACTGTAGTTTGGGTTGAATTAAGATCCTGAAGTGTTTCGCAGGAAGAGGAAATGTGGTTTTGATGGGATGGTGTGTCTGTACAGATGTAGTTTAGAAGGAAACATGATGAATGGCTCTGAGGTCTCTGCAATGACTGAGGTACAGTTCTGGTGGAAAACCAAGATTGCAAGTCCTTGGGGGATGGAAATAATGTGCCTGAGAGCAAAATTGAAAAAAATAATGGTACAAAGACATTACAAGACTTGGTATCTGGGCATTAATATGGCAGACACAATTCAATAAATATAAATTTAAAGTTATGCACATGGGAAAAATAATTTAATCTTTACATGTGGAAGGAAGGACTCTGATCTGATCATTATCACTCAGGAATGAGATCTTATTGTTATAACAGGTTTTCTTTTGAAAATATCAGCTCTGCTCTCCTTAATGATTGAAACCCAGTTGGAATAGTAGGAATTGTTAACAATAGAACAGAGAACAAAACAGGGATTGCACGGTGACATATGAGCTACAGTATAAGGTCAATTATCAATGAATTATCAATGTCAGTAATATTATAATGTATACTGACACTGGATAATGGCATGTCCCTATATAGATCTGGCTTGTGATCTCATTTTTCCTCTCCAAAATTATACAGCAAGACTCCAAAAGAATTCATAGAATGGCAATAATGTTATTAAAAAGCATAAAACAGCTCAGTAAAGAAGATGGAAGATAGTAAAATTTGGTCTTCAGCCTGGAAAAGGAGATAGTTGAGGAGACATAGAGAGACCTGGGACTGAGGTCAGTAAGGTTACAAACAGTTCAGAGAAGATCAGTTACTCACTGTCTATTGCCAAACAAAAGCTGGAGAGAATTGGACATTAAAACAATGGAGGAAATGGTGGATTCAGAGTGGTCTTCAAGTGAATGCAGACATGTAGTGGAAATTGTCACTTTTGAAATTGTCACAATTGAAAAAGGTTACAAAAAGCTAAAAGTTCATGTACATTCATTGCCCAGAAATGGCATTCCTCGGGATTTTTACATGCAAAGAAATCACCTCTGGTTTAGGAAGTCTTTGAGTAGAAAAATTACTGATCCCTGGGAGCATACTGTGGCAAAGTACATCCTGTCTCACATGCACTTGCTCTCCAGTCTTATATTTTTTCTCAGACATCCAGTTATGGTCACTACTGAAGACAATATTCTGGGCTGAATGGATTTTTGGTCTGATCCAAAATCAGTGCTCTGTGGTTTTTAGTATCTGTAGATGGATGGCAAGTAAGACTGAACCTTAATAACTTGAATTCTCCACTGAGCAATGACAGAATACAAGGCAGGAAGAGGAGAGGGAGCTGGAAACACCCACCGCATTGTGTAGATATCTTCATCTGAACTATTTGTTTAGACTCCCCTTATAGTCAGTGCAGATCTAGTCGATACAGTCCATGGAGTTTAAGCTGTGATTCACCTGGTCATAAATCGTTGCCTATTTTAACAGCAGATGTGTTAAAAATTCAATGGATTGACTAGCTCTGAGCTGATGGAAGCTGAGAGTGATACGTTCAGACAGAGAAACTTACGTTGTCAATGGCTCAGTCAGTCAATTAAACTTTTGAGACCTCCCAGACTGCCAAACTAAAACAAATGCGTGCCTAACATAACTAAGACAACTTGGTAGCATGACTACATAAAGATGTTCAAAAAATAGAGTATGCAATTTTGTTCAAGAGAACAAAAAGTATAATTACACAGATGTCCGTCTGCTCTCGCAGATGTCCAGAGCTATGACAGTAAGAATAAAATCAAGTTGCTCTTAACAATCCGAAAGCACAGAATTTTAGCTAATCCTTGTTACTATCATATGAGGTAACTTCAGTATCAGCAGTTAGGAGACTTGGAGTGGGAGGATGAGGGAGTAATAATAATAATAATATCCATTATACTTGAAAACAAAGGGAACTTTGGCTTTCTTATATATGCAACATTAGGAGGATAATGCTAGAGTTCATTAAAAGCATTTACTATGTTGGAAAAAAGGGCCTGATGTCCAGGAATCATAGAATCATAGAATCATAGAATCATTTAGGTTGGAAGAGACCCCTGGGATCATCAAGTCCAACCATCAGCCCTACTCTACAAGTTCCCCCCTACACTAGATCTCTCAACACCACATCTAATCTGCTCTTAAACACAGTCAGGGATGGTGACTCCACCACCTCCCTGGGCAGCTGATTCCACTGGCTGACCACTCTCTCCGTGAAAAATTTTTTCCTAATGTCTAGCCTAACCCTACCCTGCTGCAGCTTGCAGCCATTCCCTCTTGTCCTGTCGCTCATTGCCCGTGAGAAGAGACCAGCACCAATATCTCTACAGTGCCCTTTCAAGCAGTTGTAGAGAGTGATGAGGTCTCCCCTCAGCCTCCTCTTCCTCAGACTAAACAACCCCAACTCCCTCAATCGATCCTCATAAGCCTTGTTTTCCAGGCCTCTAACCAGCTTTGTTGCCCTCCTCTGTACTCGCTCCAGCACCTCGATATCTCTCTTGTNGGAATACAAAGAATAAGTTGCAACTACCTGTAAATTGTATGAAATTCCACTGTTAAGGATATTTTTCTCAGCAGACAGATGGATTTGACTACACTGTTTAGCAGAGGCTTACATTATATATGGTTGATCAGACTGAATTGAAACATTGAAAGCAGCAAGCCATTTTTTGTCCTCTTCAACACTACAAAGAAACACGTTCAAGTCTATGAAGCAAAATGCTCTCCAAGTCCCTTCTCTTTGGGAAGGATATCCAGCATCCAAACTTCACCTACAAATAGGTAGGTAGGCAGAGTTAATGCAACCTATTTGATGCAAATGAAATTATACATCAAAGTAGAAAGTGTTTCCAGATAAATGGAAGCTTATTTGGGGAAAATTACAGCCTTGATTATGGGAAATCTAGGGTACAAAGAGTGTCCAAACCAAAACCATGGATTGTTTTTTAAACTTGTTAAGTCCTGCTTATCTGAACACTCTTAAAAATGAGGAATATTGAACTTATGATGGTTCATTTGCAGGGGAGAATTAAAGCTGTGTAAAGCTGTTGCAAATTGTCTTTTTTTTTTCTTTGAATACTGAAGATAATATTGCTTCAAAACTTCAGGTGTCTTCTAAAGAGAAATAGACTGAGTTGAATATATCATTGATCATCATATTTTGTGGGTGTTCATATTAAGGACTTCTGCTTAAAACAATCACAAAACTAGTGCTGCAAACTGGGAAGGATTCTATTATATTTGCCTGCCAATGTGATAAAGTGCCTAAGCTGAGATGGCCTTATTGTCACAAAGTACTCTGTCTGGCCATCAGATATACCAGATTACTTTGCAGTCAAGTAAATAATTCCATACTAAATTTATGTAATTTTTGTGAGAAGAAAATGTAACCCATTGTTTTAGCAGAAAAAAAGAGGTTGAAAACAAGAGAATAGATTGAAATCAAGTATGCATGAATTTTTCCACATCTTCTCCAGAATAAAGATCTTTTTGATCTGTTCTGTATTTCCCATATGCTCTTCCAGTCTTTTTGAGTTTAGGACAGTACTGAAAACTCTAGGTCATGCCCATTCTGTTTTTCGTTTTCATGACCTTTAGAGTCACTGTTTTTTTTTCTGAAGTCAGAACCCTCCATTCTATAGTTTCTTACTAACTCACAACAGCTTTCAACATCATATTTGTGTACAAATATATGATTTGGAGTTCTTATCATATTAGACATAGATGTCAGGCCCGCACTTGTTTTATCTTATAAGCTACTAATCATGTGAGGATGCTTAATGCAACAGAAGTGGCATGCTGTCCTCAAGAGCATTACATTCATTACATTAGTTGCACTCAGAATCAGGTGTGTAATACCTGCTCTATTCAATTATAAACTCCTTAATGAAACTTTCCATGGCATATATAGTCCTACTGAGTTTTGATGCTGTTGTGGAGCATTCAAAATATTTTTAATATTATGCATAAAAATAACCTCCCACCACCACTGCCTTCATTGCCCTTACAGGAGTCTGTAAAGGGACCATTAAAAATCCATTAAGCTTGTTAGTTTGCACAGCTTTCAGGGAATCTTGCTGCAAGTTTTGCTATTTCGACATTTATGGGCTTCTATTAAACACAACAATCTTTGAGCTTTAAGGGTTTACTGGAATGGCCCATTAAGTGAGAGTTTTCTAGGGGAGATTAGGGAGAAGAAGGGGAGATCAGAGTTGTAATTATACAAATGGGTTTTGCTTTCTGCATTTTGTTTTTAAAGTAAATGTGATTTCTATTATCTCAAGAAGCCCAAAAGCAAACTTTAAAGAGTAAATGGATGGTACCATGATTAAAGTATTTATAAGGGATTCAGGAAACTGGGTTTAAGTATTTGACTTTAGATTTCAGGAAAAAAAAAGAATCATTTAAGAATTTGTCTGCAAGTGCTGAATATCTAAAAAGTTATATCTATTTAAACAGAGCTGTAGCTGTTGGGATCTGTTAGAATCAGGCATTTTTCACTTTTGTAATACAGAATGAATAATATTTCCTTTTATCCTCTTGTCTATTTGGAAATTAAACTTTTTAGGGTGGCAGCAGTCTCATTTATGACCTCTAGTTTTGCATATGAATCTAAAAAAATATTAATAAGTTAAAATATACCAATCTGAAAGATCTTTTAAGTTGCCTTATTGGCATTCATATAGAAGACTGTCCTAAAAAATCATTGGACGCTCACTTCAATAACATATGCAGCCATACTTGCTCTATCTGGCCATTTAGTCCTGCATTTTTACATGAGTTTTGTCATTGGCAATCACTGCCCTTGCATTGTGAAAGGAGATTCATAAAGACTCATTGCAAGCTATTGTGAGGATAGATTGGTTCCTCCATATGAGGTCTTGTATTTGAATTGTTTGTTATTTCTGGGAAGGCATCAAATTCCTGAGATGGCATTGAGCTACTTATGGGAATATGTAGTGCTTGACTGGAATAGTAAGGTTTCACATACTTTTTGTTTGGAAGGGGGTATCTATCTTTAACTTTACCATGCACAAAAATCTGGTTAATGTTTTCCAACCTAAAAAGAAATGCAATTATTTGGATTTGATGTTTTCAAATAGTTGAATACTTGAATGTTTGCAAGAGGAATTTGACACTTGGTGTGACTACAGTCCTGGGGTCAGGAAGATGACTTTTTCTCTCCTCATGTCTTCATTCAGCCATTCAGGATTGGCTAAATTATAAGCTGCCAAAAATCACTATTCCCCATCTGTGCTTTCCTCACTGGAGCTTGCTAGATGCTGTCTGCTAAAATCCGTCAGCATCCTATCAGTCCTGCCCATGCACCAACCTAGCATTTCGTTTAAGTATGCCACGAAGATGAAGCTCCAGATGGGATCATGCAAAACTGGTTCCCTTCCAGCTGCTCTTTCCTCATTTAAACAATACTGTGGGTTCATACGGAAGGGAGATTGGGCTGATAATGACAAGACCATAAGTTTAAGTTTTACTTTTTTTCATTAAGTTGCTTCTCTTAAATCTGTGCCTTTCTCACTTCTTATTATACCTCCTCTAAAAGTTGCACAATCTGGAAAGTGATCTCTAATGTGAAGCAGCCAGGATGAAGCAATGCTGTTCTGTCAAAAGAATCCGCCAACTCTCAACATAACAACTCCTGAGCACTTTACCGTGTTGTCTATACAAGGAGACTACTTGTGCATTTATAACTTCAAGTGGACATTTCAAATGCTCAGGTTTGATCATCTTATTAAAAGGGACTTTCTTTTCTTCTAAGGCACAAAAAGGCAGGCACTGATTTATTGTCTTTTTACATGAAATTGCTTGTAGGCAATTCACAAACCTGAAGAACATATAAAAGAGGACTGATTCGTACATGCAACTTGTATTTTCACATGTACTGACTGTTGAATTCTTGATGATGCAAATGTGGTAGCATTGATCAGAAGCATCATCTAAAATGCTACATATTCTAGGTCTACCTACGCTTGCAGCTAATTTTGCATATAACAGATTCCCCTGAATGGTGTCCTGTGCAAGGCAAGGATGTATATGTTGCCACCTGACAATGTTTTTGTAGCAGCACAGCCAACCAACAGACATGGTCTGTTCAGCTGAAATGAAGCTGAAGTCGAAGAACTTTGAGGCAGTAGGGAGTAGAGGAAAATATTTACATGATCAAGGGAATACACAAGATGACTCAGGAATCATTTCCATCCTTTCTCTTCTACACTTCCAAGGATATGAATCCTGCTTGCCTGAGAACTTGCATCTTGTTTTCCATTCTTTTCAGTAAAAAGAAAGGAACCTGTATTTATGGGAATGACTTAATTTCCTACAGCATTCTCTGTTGCACCTCACTGTTCTGGGAGCCTGATGGATCTGAAAAACAATGGTAATGGGAGCTGACAGTGATGGACAGTGGAAAAACCAAGAACCCCACAACTGATCAGAAGAGGGTGCTGTTATTCTGGTATGATCTTGCATCATCCCTGCCAGAACACAAACAATGCCTCAGTGAGGTTCTGGAGGATGCTGCCTTTCAGCACAGATGTAATATTAAGGATTTGGCTACCCCTAGTAGTAATTAAGAGACAATCGCACTTTTCGCAGTAAGATAAAAATTTCCTGAATAAACCTGCTTTTGGCCACTTGTGTTCTGCGTATAGAAGCTCCTTTACCAAACCAAATTATGGAATTCCTCCCTTTCCTACCCTGCAGCAAACTACTGTGTATTGCTGCTCTACACTGCTGAACAGCTGTTCTTGTACATCCTACAGGCAATTGCATGTGAAAAGATAATAAATCACTGCTTTCCTAATCTTGAAAACACGGTTACATACTTCAGTCATAGGAACCGTGCTGGGTAAATACATGCTGCTAAATAAAAGACCACAAGGGAGCAAAGACAGTCTCTGACCCCTGGTGATTTATGTTGCTTAATTGTTCTCTCATCAAGAAAAAGCCAAGATGCTTTTGACTGCAGACTCCAGACACTGAACCTCCAAGGCAGTGAGGATGAATATGTATCAGGTTTGGTGCTTTCCACCCCGCATTGTCCTTGTGCTATCCCCACAGACTTTGTGCCTTCAGATATCCACTGTCATGCAATGTCCTAGAAGTTATCTGCGCTTTTGTGCAATAAAAGTGTTGTGCTGCTGGGCTGAAAAAGACCTCACGCTATTCCTGTGGCTTTGTATTAAAAAGAACATAAAATTATAATTATATTTGAAGGCTACACAGGAACCACTGGGACCCAGAGATGGTCCAGAAACAAGTGCTATATAGTTTAGACACTGCCAGTGTGCTTGAGAGTAAGTCAGTCCTCAGCAGTGCGGCAGTGAGTCAGTTACCCACTGTCCTGTAACAGTATACATCTATAGAATTATAGAATCATTTAGGTTGGAAGAGACCCTTGGGATCATCTAGTCCAACCATCAGCCCTACTCTACAAAGTTCTCACACCATATCACTCAACAACACATCTAATCTATTCTTAAACAGATTCAGGGATGGGGACTCAACCCCCACACTGGGCAGCCCATTCCAGGATCTGACCACTCTTTCTGGATGAATTTTTTCCTAATGTCCAACCTAAACCTGGCCTAAACATTGGCCTAAACATTGGCCTTCAATGAGGCCAAGTGCCAGGTCCTGCACTTGGGCCACAACAACCCCATGCATCGCTACAGGCTTGGGGAAATGTGGCTGGAGCTGCCTGGCAGAAAAGGACCTGGGGGTGCTGGT
>VZTM01008219.1:330-15675 GCA_013400555.1 Jacana jacana
ATTCATTAGAGAGCAATGAAATCTTACTCTTTGTCTGACACCATCATTTTTGGGGGAACCCTTAACTACCAAATACAGTACATACTGTACTGGAAATAGACACCCTCAGAAATTGTTTTGTTGCTTCCATATTGACAAGAAAAACAAATTTGGGTACTGCACACCACAGTCCACAATTGCCTCTATATTTTGCCTCCCTTTCTCTGTTTTCTGAGGGAAAGAGCCAGCGCTTCCTACTGTAAAGCTGTGCTAGTGTTAAAAAAGACTGAATAAATCCAAAAACATTATTTTGTTCATATATTTGTAAAGGATTCTTTGTACTCATTCCGTCTCTCCGTCCGTATCCTGAATGTCTATTAAAACTACACAACAACTTCCTTTCCGCTTAAACAGCAACATCCTCAGGACTGACCACCATTTTTCCATCACATCCTCCAAACAATGTTTGTTAGGTTCTTTATAATCTTTCAATGCAAATAAAATTTTGAAAAATGTATCCCAAAGGCCGTTTGGAGAGACCCTAACCAGCCATATTCTAAATACCAGAATGGGAACCACCAACCATCAGTAAAATGGTACAAAGCAGCCTAATTTTACTGATTTTGGTGTATCTGCAAAATGAATATTGGTTGAATATCAACCTCCTTGGTTTTTACTGTTGTTTGCAAAGCACCTAGTGCAGCGTAGACGTTATTTGTAAAATTAATGATTTTTTTCATTATTCATTATTCAATATTCAATAATGTCATTATTATTCATCTTCATGCCTGTCTTGTTCCCTGTCTGCTGGCTGACCACCGCCACACGTACTAGATTGCACTCATGGATTGGACTGGAGTTGATGGGATTAATTGATTTGATTACATTGAGTGAAATCAGTGGATTTCACATCAAATAGAATCAATAATCTGAATTACATTAGACAGATGAGTAAACATGGGACAGGATCATTGCTGTGGATTTGATAGGCTGTTACTGTGGTTGAGATCAGTGGATTGAATTAATCTGTGAGAGATACAGGGACCGGTTCCATTTGAATCGCACTGGTGTGCTCAAAAACTCCAATTCCTTTTAAACTTGAGTTTTTACTGATCTTTATTATAATAATTATACCTAGCGGCAATCGCCCTCTCTGGTACACACACAAAAAAGTTCATTATGTGACACAGAGATGAAGTGGCTCGTTTTCCCCCTGTTCTAATTTGGTAAATGGTGATTACAGAGGTAGGAGCTTAGCGAAACCCAATGAGCCTTGATAGCGTTACTTAGATTTTTAGCAAGTCATCCTTACGGAGACCTAACTGCATGTAGCCAAGTAAGATGACAAGTCCCAAACTCTTGCCTGCTGGTAGTGTTGTTACTCTCTTGATTATCCTCCAGCACATCGAACACTTGTGTGTTAAAAGGACAGCACAAATGGCTATGGCACCACTCACGGATGTCTTTCACTTGTCCTTAATCAGAAACGTTGAACCGCTTTCTAATCCCTGAGAGAAAGAAGAATTCATTAGATTTCACTAGATTTTTTTTACTCCTGAATGCTAAGTGTCTCTTTCTTTTTCTCTCTCTTCCAGGGGGAAATGTGTGAGGAGCCGATGGTTAGAAAAAAAATATTATCTTTTGCAATTCCCACACGATGAGAAATTCCATCTCCTGCATGAACCTGCAGGCAAATGTCACTGTAACAGAGAGGTAGGATATTAGCAGCATTTCCTTTCAATTCAGTGATCAAAAATAGAAGATTAGCCACCTCCTTCCAAGCTCTCTGACATAAAAACCATGTGATTGGTCTGCAAAAGTAAAAGGCAGACAGTGCTGGCAATTAGAAGAAAGTTCAGTGGGTCATTTGAAAATAAGAGTTCATTCCTATTTTCACATACAGGACATTAACAGGGTGCACAAGACAGGAGTTTTGACAGGAAATCAGGAAGGGTTCGAAGAAAAGATTAGAGCCAGAGGCCGGCTTCACTTGCAAAAACCCTTCAAGGCCAGCTCAAATCTTCTGTATTTATCACACATTTGTGTCCACTAAGCATTTCTTGTTAAAGTGACAAGTTAGTACTGAAAAATCAACAGTATTGCTGAGAGAAGGGAGTCTAGCCTCTTGCTTCTTTTTCTCTGCTAGTCTTTATATTTTCTTTCTGCCTAACAAGAGGCCAGAGACCAAATTGACAACCAGCGTCCCTGGAGAGAAACAGGTTTCCACCAGGTCTGCTGCTATTGGAACCATCCCAGAGAAGGAGTGGGTATGAAGGACAGACAGAGCAACCCTTCAGGACAGATACCTTTCTCTTCTTACTCCACCTGACCACATGAGTGAGTCTCCTCATTTCTCCATGTTCTCATCGCCCAAATACACATACAAAAAAGGACATTGTGGCAAAGGACAGAGGATAAAAATGAAATAAATTTATCTAGAAATACTGGCAATGCCACTGTCTGCCCTTGCATCTTTCCTTTACTTAAACTGTGAACATTTTATTTACAGCTGTAATTTACAGCTGTAACATTGTTTATTTACAGAATATTGACTTCTTAATCTGGGGAGTCTGATATTTTTATGACAGAAAGTGGTTGCCCTCTGTACTTATGCACAACCAGACAAGGACTTTTCCTGGTCTTTCTGGCAGGGTAGAGAGACTGGGTTATTAAAGGACAAGGGAATAGGTGTGGTTCAGAATATGTAACACAAAGCAGTATTCCACTATTTAGCTATGTATACAATGCTCTCCAACCTTTTTGAATGCTAAGGGATTGGCACAGCTTAAAAACACATTATTGCAGAAAGTCAGATGCATGCGATGCACAAAGAGCAGAAAAGCTGCAGCGCTCAGCTCAATAATCTCTCGGTGAGTTCAAGTTGGAACTCATCAGTGCTGCTGCCTGTCTGCTGAGACCCAGGGTCTCTCATCCCCTTCTTCCTGCTCTGTATCGCTCTTCACCCTCTCCCTGGGAAGGCTGAATCTCATCTGTCTGCAGTTAGCAGAAACCGAAGTAACTGGACTTGCGGCTGGAACAGAAGAAATATGTGATGTTAACAGTTCATTGAGCTGTGAGATGAACAAGCTGGGTGTTGAAAAGGAAATCCAAGCTAAGAGTACATTTCCAGTGTTAATAAAGCTTTTTCCTTTTGTTGTATATTTCCAAACACTGATTCCAGAATGGTTGTCATCTGTTTCCTTCCAGAATTAGACCACAGGACAAATTTAAGGTATCTTGGACTCATTTATCCTTGCTAAATTATAGTCTCACTGCTGCATAAGGAGACCTGTTTCCTCCTCCATCTTTTCTTAAAAATTCTCTCATGTCTACAGTTGTTGCTGCCTTTTGCAACAAACTCTTCTACAATAGTTTTGAATGTCTCACCTGCGTTTCCCTTTAAACATGAAGCGGTAAGGCAGAAAGGAAGACATGGATTTACTAGGAACAGAAGCAAGGCTGCTTTTTAGTCAGAGGAAAATGAAGCAATATGTCTTCTGATATGGGAAGGCATTTTGCTCTCTTACACGATGACAGTGGTTTTGGCACCCAGGCTTGCTGATGATGATGGAGACTTCATACAAGAGCAACCACAGAGAGAAGTGGAAAAGACACAAGGAGCTGGGTTTATACTGTGAGATCGTAACAGAGAAATGCCCACATGGGTGAAGTTTTCCCTGAAAGCCATGGTTTTCTTCAGAATGTGGTGGCTTAGAGAAAATACTCTCTCTCCCTTTATTTCCAGCCACTGAGGCATGATTGCAAAAGTCATGTTTATTTCCACGTTTGTAGAAAATTAGCATAGGTAAGGTGGGTGGGGGTGCGAGTTACCGTTGCCAGATGTTTTTGGCTCTCAGTCTATGTGAGCAGATGTTGCATGCAGGCTGCTCTGTGCTATTCTTGGCAGGAGATAACTCACATAAAACTTTGCTGTACACTTTTAGATGGAGAAGAGTTTCATCTGGGTTTGTTTGGTTTTGGTTTTTTTGTGTGTGTGTGTTTTTTGTTTTAGGAGCATTATGTGCAGCAATTGCATAGCCTGAAATGATTTAGAGAACATCTATGTTGCAGTAAGATAATTTGGCGTTCACTTTCATGAGCCACAATGGAGACCTCATGCTGCAGTGAGGTTTGTCTTGAATTTTTGTTTCACTGTCACAAAGCCATCCTCATCTGCTTTCACTTCTGAGCTTCATCCCTTGCTCAAGAGAGGGGTACCATATATTATTCACATCACATTAGTTTTCACAACATGTGAGGTGCTGGACAAATGCATTATAAAAAACAATCCCTGCTGTGAAGAGTTTACAGCCTAGGCAGAAAAAGCAGATTAAATTTACAGGAAAAGAGATGTAACATAAAACCAAAATGAGTTAAGAAAGCATTCAAGGTGTCATGATTAACAGATGTATTGTTAATTCTTTTTTTTAGTATTTCATTTTATTGGCAGAGATGGCTGAAAATTTTTAAAATCTCTCCGTCCTTCTGTTAAAAAAGGTTTAGTGTGAAAACAAAAAAACAGTTTTTGCTCTGTCTTTTGAATTGAATTGGGATTTTTCAGAAATGCTTTTCATCTTTTGAAAACTGAAACAGAGGAGTGCTTTATTAAATTGTGTTTTCAAAAAATCATAGGTTGGATTTGGGTTTGTTGTGTGTTTTGTTTTTTAATGAGAAGCAAAAAAAAAGCTGTGTGACTCCTCCCATCCCCTCATTTCTCCTTTCACAGGCTTTGGTAAACTCTTTCTAACCCATGTTATTTCTCCCCTCTCCAGGGAGTGTTCCTGCTCTTTCTTCTCTTAAAAGCCCTGAAGGTTGCCACCAGCCCTGCAGTGAGCTTGCTGGGGTGATCTCCCTTTAACATCTCAAATGGAGCTGAGGTTTGGTTTCCATCAGCCATTTCTGATAATGTCTTCTGAGTTAGCCCCAGACCTGATGGTCCAGTCACTTTGCTGCCCAGCTGATTGCACAGCCATTTACCCCACCAGGACATAGCTGCTCATCCTTTGGTTGCACACAGCAAACCTATTTTTCTCTCTTTTCCATTCTGCTCACTGGTTCTGAGGGAATCGATGGCTTCTTTGCTGGCTACACTCTCCACCACACTTCTGCCAGAAATAGGAGTTTAGCTGATACTGGCTCTTGGAGGATTCTTCTATCTCATGACAACTGAAAACATGTATCTCTTATCGTAAGGCTGCACATTTATCACCAAAAGTCCAGTGCAAAATGGTAGCTTTGTAGGTGGCAAATTGTCTATTTAACTATGGGTTTTTAGCTGGCTTTTTATAGCAGGTCTTTTATTAGCACCTCACCGTCCGTGGGTCCTTGAATCATACAATTCTCTTTGTGAAACACCAGGAGAGAACACCCTGATTTTATTCTCCTCATTGCATTTCAGTTCAGCAGCAACATCCTTGAGGTGTCCTGTAAAATCCTGAAAAATGGACGCAATAGCCTGCCTTTGCATCTTCACAGGAGATGGCAAGCCCAAGTACGCAGTCACTTTGATGTGATTTTTAGAAGCAGGGATTGTATTGCCAGTGCTAACGTGCTCTTTTTAGGCCATTCATATTTCATTAAACCCAAGCAGACTGCACCACTGAAAGAAGTGGGGAAGAACCACCGTTTTTGTCTCATGTCACAGGGCTGAGTACGGGGCAGGGGGGGGCGAGCTGGGCAGGCACTGGGCATTCTGTTTCATGGGAAACTCCCTGTAGAGGAGAATGAGTACATTCAGAAGCAGATGAGGTCCTCTGGTGTCCTTTTTGAGTTCCCTTCAATTAAATGTCCCAGACAAAACGTTTTCACTTGGTCAGAATGTTTTATTTTGAATGAGGAGGAATTATTTCTTCTGAGTTTAAGGCTAACCTTATTTATTTTTCTATTGTCAAGTTAAGTCATTTGGAATCAGAAATTCTCCTTT
Organism: Jacana jacana; assembly: GCA_013400555.1. Taxonomy (NCBI): domain Eukaryota; kingdom Metazoa; phylum Chordata; class Aves; order Charadriiformes; family Jacanidae; genus Jacana; species Jacana jacana. The sequence goes on from VZTM01008219.1 coordinate 6,233, forward strand.
TTTTATTATTAAAAATAAAATAAAATATAATATAAAAATAAAAAATTATTAAAAATAAAATATAAACATTAAAAAATTATTACTTTTTTAATAAAAAAAAAAAAGATCAGAAAAGTCTTTGAATGTATTAAAAACTCCACATGAAAGTCCCAGTTACCTGGGACCCAGTTATCTGTCATCTTTCCCTGCATCCCTTTGTGCTACTGGGGAAATCAATACCTACTAGGCTTTCTGTGTGTGTGTCTGCCATCGACATAACAGGTGGCAACTGGTTTTCGTTTGCTGTGTGCTCTACGTTCTGCTCCGTTAAAAGGGAATGGCTGGGTGGTGAGGCTTTGCCCATGTTGCTGCAGTGCCCTGTATTGGATGGGGAGAAACCTGCACCATCTGTGAGGGCAGTCATGCTTGCCATGAGTGAGTGCTGCAGGGGTGGCAAGAGTGGAGTTGGCTGCAACTGAAGAAGCTCCTCACAGTGTTAACCTGAAGGCACCTCTTTTCCAACCAACTTTAAGCCCTCTCACCCTGTTTCCAAAAATTCCAAGTAAAAGTATTCAAATACAATTTAGGCCTGGTGTTTAAACATCCCTTTGGCTTTCCTACCATGTGCCCATCAAGCAGAAGGTGCTGCTCAGTCTGCCTTAGGATCTGGCCAGCTTCAGTCCCACTACCAGTGAACTCCATGTCCTTGTTCCATCCTCATTGCTCTCACTGTGAGTTTTCCCTCATCTTTCTCAGCTGTTTGGGTTTGGCAGCCAACACTCACCTCAGCAAAACAAGCCTGGTTAAATCGTTGCTCCGTTTTGTGCTCTCCAAAGGAGTGCAGTAGAGGAATTTTCTGGTTCCTGGGCATCAACAGCTCAACTTTCTGCTTCAACTGAGGTATGTTTGCTGGACATTGTGGCTGGTCCATCTTTGCTTTGTTTTCTAACAGATTTCTAGATTTCTTTTTCTTGCCTCACCTCCAGCTTATTGAATTCCTGTTGATATGAAGCAGACTTCACCCTCTCAGTTGTTTTTCTCTCTAAGCTTTTCAATGTCTCCACTGTCATCTCTGGTTTGGTTCTCAGACTTACTTCTCTAGGCTATTTTCACAATTTATTGTTGATTATTGTTGCCATTTTTAGTGTAACAGTTGCTTTCAGATATAAACTCAGGTTTCACATTCAGAAAAGGCTTCTATTGAAAAAATGAAAAAGCTATTGAAATGTAAAAAATTGCTGAAATAAAAATGATAATGATAATGATGATGATGATGATAATAATAATAATTATTATTAATAATAATAATAATAATATGCCAGAGATGTTCTGTTTCATTTATATAAATATAGTTAAAGGAGCAGGTGATTTTCCAGGGAACTATCAGCAGATGGCAGCTCCACCAGCAGGAAGCTCAGGGGGAGTAAGCTCTGCTGCTTTAAGAATGAGGCATCTATTTTTCTCCAGTGCATAAATCTATAGAGTATAGTTATTGCTTGACAACCTGCTACTAATTAAATTATAAATGACATGAAAAGAAAGAATCACTTTAAAATCACTGAATAACTTTTTGGGACACTTTTAGTACATTCCAGCTATGCTCCATTTTGTGAAGCAGAGTGACATGTCCCAGTGTTTATATTTAAAGTAAATTGAACCAGTGAAGAATCTGACACATCTCCCTTCACGGGAAACTAGGGTGATTGCCGACGGAGCTGCGGGAGGCTCTGCTAACAGCCTGGGCTCATCCCTCATTTCCCTCCTCAGTAACTCTGCCTGGACTGGCCACGATCCCTCTGAGAACTGAGGCTGATTTGGCAGGTGGGGGAACCTCTGCAAGTGGGAAGAGAGGAGTTACTGCCCTTCATCGTCCATCTCACACTGCAGGAGAAACAGCCCCGTGGCTAATAAATGGGTGATCCGCTAAGGGGCTCGCAATTCCGTGACTTCAACCACTTTGCATGGTGGAGACCATGACAAATAAAGGCTCAGGTTTAAGTATCAGAGGATAAGCCAAGCAAGGTTTACTTTTCTCAGGTGGCCCAGAGAAGCCCGTTGCCTTTGTCAGAGACAGTCCAATGCTCACACCACTTCTGAAGCATCGCCATATTCATCTACCCAACACCCATTTAACAAATTTCAAGCAAAGCCACACATTGCCCCGTTTTGCTCCCTGGCCGTGTGCTCCAGGTCACTCAGAGCTTCACCGAGACCACCACACACAAGGAAACTACATGGCTTTTGCATGTCAGTGCCTCACCACAATCCATGTCCCACCTGAATGTCCCACTCTGGGTGCCTGCAGAGCCATGTGTCACCCTACAGATAATAGCTGATAAAGCAAATTCATTGCCTCCCTTTTTTCAACCAGAAAATTACATAAATTATAGCAGATTTTTCCTTTGATAATTTAATGCTGCAGATGTGAAGTGTTTGGGGACGAATAGGATTCAGTGTTTATTAACGAGAGTTTAATGTCTTCATTGTCTGCCTTAAACTCCAGCTAATTAATATTCATTCAATTAGAAAATGTAAAAATAAATTATACAAAATTAAGCTTTACACAGGAAGCAAGTGACCTCATTTCTGCTGTTTTCAGGTGCTAATTAGATTAGTCTCTGTCCTATAAAGGGGGAAGCACCAAGCCCTGCCAGCTCTAAAGGAGAGCCTTGCAGTTGGCTGGAGATAGCCTGGCTATAGTTGGCTTCTCACCTGGGAGTACCTTGTTTCAGTCTGCCCCTGAGCTGGTGGAGGCCAAAAGTTGCAGCCAGGTAAAACACAATGGTAGTCTCTGTTAGTCTGAAAAGCTTGCTGGTAACTGGAAAGACTGACCCGGCTGGATTGATTACTGGAGTTCTTATGGATTTAGGTGTTGCTGGGGGAAAATGGTATGTGCTCAGCTGATGGGAAACTGGAAGGAATTTTATGAATTCTTGGCTAGTCAGGTTCTGCCTGCTGGCTTTGGTTGAGAGGTTCTTCCTTCTTTTGTTGACTTTTTTTGTTGTTCCTGCTCTGAAAGGATTCCCTAAATTTGAGTAATTTAGGAAATGTAATGAATGGTGCTCTTTTGGAGTTGAGTGAGTGTCTGGTTTAGAGAGAAGATGTAGTCAATTGGGATAAAGGAGTGGTCTGTCTTGAGCAGGGCTAAAGGTGGGATAAAGCAAGCCAGCCTGGTTTGTCTTATACAGACAGACCACAGGGTTCCAAAATAATCACTGTTATTAGCGTATTTAATGTAACTTTGAAGTTGTCCTTGCTTTGAGTTAGGGGTTGTACCAGATGACCTGTAGGGGTCCATCCAACTACAATTACTCCACAATATTATGTTTCTTCTACTTACCTACATTGTGAAGCAGAGTTTGTCTTCTGTTGCAGAAATGCTGTAAAAAGCAGTGAGCCAGTAGAAAACTCAAATTGCTAAAAGACCTGAAGTGGATTATTGTTTACTGTGCTGGGGAGGGGAGAAGGGGGTAAAGGTTTTATCCTGTTACCCACTTTGTGGTGCATCATCCATCACTCCCCTCTTAATCTGGTACTTTCCAGTAGCTCTAAACAGTAATTCCCTTCCAAAATGGGAGGGGAGCATCTGTGTGAGTAAAACCTAGAGGTTATTTTCTATCTTTGGAGATTATCAAGAGGAGAAAACACCATTGGATAAGGAGGTTTCGATTAATGAGTGTTTGGGGAATTGGTTTTGTGTGTACTCCAAAGAAGAGTCAAAAGCAGCGCAGACTATCAGTGACACTGCAGTGAAATTGCTTGTGATGATAATTACCTCTTGCAAAGGAGCAGGGCATAATATAGTGAAAAAATACTTTTGAACATTAAAAAAAAAAAAAAAGTAGCACACAAAGAGATGTGGGACCCAATTGTGCTTCTTTACATCATCTCATCCTGGAGAGAAATGGGATCATTCTTAGTGTGAAACTTATGTGACTCAGGTCATCATAAAGACACAATGAATTGCAAAGGATACACAAATGGACTCCAGTGTTACAGCCACAGGCACCTTGGCAGAAAGGAAGATATTTCATGGAGGGGAGGTCAGCTTTTTCCTTTGCTGTCTGGTCCTGCTGTGGCCCTTTGCAATAGAGCACAATAACTCTACCACAGTTCGCTCCATTGTGAATTCCTGCAAAGTCTGCCAGTCTTTTTTCTCTTCTACTGCCTCTGTATCTATCTCTTCTCTCTGCTACACCTTCTCATTAGCTAAAACATCTTAATCTTCAGAACCTGTGCTTGGTTTCAAGCCAGATTCCTGCTTTTCTTGGCTCATTCCTGCTATCACAATAGTTGGCACCAACTGTTAAGGCTGTGCTTATGGCCCAAATTCAGGATATTGCCTATGAGAGACGTTGAGGTACTTATTTGTCTGGTGTAGGCATTGCTGAGAGGCATGGGCTGCTGTAGGGATTTGCTGGAGTGCTTTATATTCCTCTGTCACTCAGATTGTCTTAATTTACTGTGTCCTTCTAAACTGCAAGGGAAGGAGGGAGGCCCCCAAGCACCAGGTTTATAGAGTTGTGTGGGTCATATGATATTCTCTAGATCACAACACTACTGTGTGACAAAACACTTCTGCACATCCTTACCTCCTAAGGAATGCTTCAGGTCTATTGACGTCAATGAGTTCTGGTTCTGTGTGCTGAAGTGCTTTGCTGAATTGATGTGCTTGTCTTGAGTCTTGAAGATTCTCCTCTCTCTGGACCTGGCATCCAGTAATTAGTCCTGCTCCTGGTTTGGCGATGAAACCTGGGCTCTTGGGAGATGAGAAAAGGCTGTAACAGGACTCACCTCATCAATGGGTTAAAAAACAGAGTACACTTCCCAGAGTTATTGGATTATCCTTGTTGGACTTGTGGGCAAAGGGCAAGACATACCTCATCAGGTGTCTTCTGCTGCAACCAAGGAAATATGATTGTCCATATTTATCTCCCACAAAATCTCCTTGCTGAGAGGGAGGTAGAAGCTTTTGGGGGATCGGAGCTCTTACCATTTCTGCTCTGTTTTGCAGGAGAGCTTTTCTTCACTGCAGTAATGTTTGCATGACAAGGGCTAAAAACACACTGCACCTCTTAACATCATACCTCTGCAGGTTAGATTTCTTCCTGGCATTATGGGCTTCCTACCATCCAGACAGTGGCTTGCTTTTGTTCTGTGATAATTGGGAAAACTGGTAGTTGTGGGTCTGTCAAAAAAGATCAGCCTCATATTCCCCACCCCAACCCACTGCTGATTCAAGAAGTGTTTACACTCGACAAGATTAATCTCACCAGCTATTTGTAGACCTTACCGAAGTCTTTCATTTCACTGCTCACTCAGGCTGCTCAGGAAGATTAGAGTGATTGCTGATGGCTTTGCAAACTGCTCCAGTGGACATTGAGTAAATATTTTAGTAAGTACAGCTGCAAAACACTCCAAATCCAGCCCTTTCAATGACAAGCCTTACCTAACCAGACCAATCGGAAGGGGAAGCACCAAATCCTTGACCACAAATCCTCTTTTTTTAATCCTTTTAAGAAGGACTATGGTCATACTTGCATCACCACAGCACACCCTGTTTTGCAAATGTTTTCTGTACTAGGCTTCTGGGTAAAATTGGGTAAACATGAGGTTAGAAGTTGGGCATGTACCCACTCCTTCACCCACATTTTTTTTATCAGCTTGGAATTTAATTTTAATTAATGGAAGGTCTTGTGAATTAATTGTGTACATTAAATGAGCTACTGTCCAACCAGCTTCATATTTCTGCCCAGCAGTCGTGGTATCCAGGGCAGATCAGAAAGGGTGGATATCCCACTGCAATTTTGGTTTTTATTCAGTATCTGGGTTATAAGTATGGATGGGTTCCTGAGAGTACCTTATGCCCCAGTTGTTACCTACCCAACTGAGTTTGAGCTCCACACTTGAAATAATCCTTTCAAATCTTAATTCAGTATGTACTGTCTTAACAGCAAAGCTAGTAGAGACTTTGCTGTTGGGGACACAACTCAGCAGAAAATCTCTGATTTTCATTGATGACAACCCTGAAGCATAGCATAAGTGATGGGAAATGAGTATAGTGTTGCCTGTTAGCCCGGGGGAGGATACCAACCATGTTTCTTCTCAATGGGATTCAAATATGGCAGAGATCTCACTTTCAACATTCTGAAGGAAATCCAACTGCTTTGCAAACTCTGCGAGCTTCAACAAAACTAGCTGGTACCTACAATCATGTATAAGCGGATTTAGGATTTGTCCAAAAGTAATAATTAGGATTTTTTTTCTGTATGAATCTTGGTCTGTACTAGAAATTAAAATCGCTCCTTCTCAGACTTTGCTAGAGCTTTGCCTGATTTCCATGTGTTTATAAGGGCTGTACCACTCTTCAGTTTAGCTGTCCCCTCCCCTCTTTCCATCTCACAGGTGAAAAGATGGTCTATATAGTCTATAGTGTAGCTCTGAGGTCTGAATTGGAGGGGACAGTGCTGAGTAAAATGACTCCTGGTGTGCTATGTCTCCTCAAGGCAGCTCTGCTTATTTCTTTTCACCTCTATCACTTCAAGTGCACACACACGCAAATGATACTGGTAAGGGCAAGAATTTTTATGCTTATTTTTTATTTATCTCTGTTTCCTTGGCATCTCTCCAGTCTGAGAAGTTCCAATAAAAAGAAATAAAAAGAAAAGCTGTTGTGTCTGAACTGATTATAGGCCATCAGACTTGATGTCCCTTTCAAATTATGACCAGTCTTCAGAGATGGACAGATCTATGTTCCTGTCTGATGCTGATGGGTCACGCATTCCTACAAGAGAAAACAGGGGGAGGGCAGGCTCTGAAGCTTGCTTTTTTTTAACTTGGGTGAAGAGGACATTTTCTAAATGGGATTTTATTACAGTGACTGTTCTGAGTGTGAATCACCCCATTTATGTGATATTTCCAGCAGCTCCACCAATTATGGCCACCTTTGCCATGAAGAACAGGGAAATTAACAGCAGCTAATGGAGTGACAAAGCTTTCAGTGCCAAGTCGCTAGCATATGACAAGGTAGATCAGTCCCCGCCTGCCTCTTTTCTTATTTTCTTCACTGTCAGATATTTATTGTAATAGTTGAAAGGCAGCATTTAGCTAGCGTACCACTTTCTATTTCAGGTGCTGTGCAGAACAAGCCATTCCACAGATAAAGGGAAAAGTATGTTTGAGGATGATATTGGGACTGAAATGAAAATTGTCTTAAATTGGGTTGGCGAGCATCCTTAATCTTCATTGGGATGATTTAAGTACCTCTTTTAGAACAGAGAAAAAAAGAGTGAAGGTGTGTGTAGGGGAGGGATATTCCAAAACTGAAACTGTTCTCTGCTCACTCATGAAATAAATTCATAACCCAGCGATGCCTAAGGGAGTCTTCCTCACAGCAACCTCCAGCACGGCCAGGCTGCAGAAGGACTCAAGGGGTGGTCTGTCTGCAAGCAGGTCTATTTGGGTCAGCTTTTTCCAGGGTTTCTGCAGAGAATGTTCTTTGAGGGGATATTTGCTGAATTTGAGGACTGGTAATGGCTAAGGGAGAGATCCTGTCCTTTGTCTTCACCTCTACGGACAAATGCTCCAAGAGGCAGGAGAACTATCTGGTTTAGTATTCATGTGGGACTGTCCCGTATCTATGAAGGATATAGCAGACTCTAAAGTCCATGCTATTCTGTGACTTCTCTTTTGTGGAATAATTTACAAGCTGCATAGTACTAACTACTCGAAGTGAGAGCAGCCCCCAGTATCCTGGACTGATTAATCTCTCAGCCTTGCACATAGGGCTTCCAAGAGGTGAAATATCCTTCCCCATTAGAGTAATTTCCAATGTTTCCATGGTTGGTGCTTCAGGATTTTCATGACAACACCATAAAGGACTATTACAGCAGATATTGGCCTTTTGAAGGGTCTGGATTGTTGGTTGAGTCCACAACAAGCCTCTGATGGTATTGGACTCCTAAACACTGGCATCTCATGCCCCTGCTTAGAACGGAAGATTCCTAAAGTGCTTTTTCAGGTGTACCTGCTAGAATTACATGTCCTGCTCTTGAATTGCAGCTACTCTGGAGAAATACACTATTGCAGGTGTTGTGGGGCAGGGGTGCTGTCCCAATATTCAGAGCAGAAAATGAAGAACTACAGTATCTAACTGCAAATGAGCAAGGACTGTGCTTATCAGAGTGTAATTACCCTGATCTGTGACCTTGAGGGAGCTGAGGCTCTGATAAGCAGCCCCTGGGAAGGGTACTCTCCTGTCAGCCTGAGAACATGCACAGAGATTAGCTTCTGCTGTTATCCTAGTTTCTCCCTAATTTCTTCCTCCCTTTTTTTTTTTTTTTTTTTTTTTTTCCCTCCAGAAAAAGCTTTGTTAAGTTTGTGACTTAAAGCTTCCTGGGCAGCAGTCTGAAAAAAATCACTTTCACTTCCTTTTTCTGGAAGGATCTCGGACATTTCTGCATGTTTTTTCAATGAACTGGGGGCAGCTGTAGTGTCTAGTGTCGCCTGTGGTGGTCTGCTCTTGACAAAACTTTATAGCTCAGTATAGTTGTGTTCCCATCAGCCATTAGTTCTGCAGCCTGAGCATCATTTTATGGGCTGATGGTGTTCAGGGGCCCAAACACACAGTGGATGAATAGCACTGAAGGCAAAACTGAGATGGTCTCCCCTTGGGCCCATGCACCTTCACGTCCTGCTGAAGGTCCTTTAATGGTTTAATTCTGACATAAATTTAACTCTACCTTCTCCATGTCTAAGTAAAACCAGACACACTGCTTGCACCCCAAGCCATACAAGATGCTTTCTTAGCTGCCCAGCTTCTCTACGGCAAACTAGAGCTACATCCCATGTATGCTATGTCATTTAACATTTTAAACAGCCCCTTCCAATGCAAAGCTACTTACAAACAATATTCTGTCAGTCCCACAAGGAAGGACTTGAACAATGTGGAGGAGGCACACAGTGTAGGTAGGTAGTGTGGCCCTACCTGCTGAGAACAAAACAGTTGATGTGAAGACCCAGTATCCATGCTAAAAGCATTTAAGGGAAATTGTTTTGCACTACCTCTGGTCTTGTCCAAAAGCTTGAGTGTTAATTAATTTTCAGAATGGATTAGGAGCATGCCTCATCCTAACCTAATTGAGTTCATGCCCTCCAAGCCTGCTACACCACGTGAGCTGAAGATGAAGACTTGGTATTCAAAAGTCCACTTTTTGGTCTGAACCCAAGAGCTGCGGTAGGCAATACGTAATTGTGCAAAACTGCAGAGCAACTGTGGACAGTGCTATGAACAGGATAAGGCAGCCTGGTCTTCTGCTCTGCTCTCTCAACTGGTGGGTAACATTCAGTGCAACCCCAGAAGGGACAGTATTTCATGTTCTTGTATGGTACTTTCCAATTGGGTTGAAAATGTTTAAATGTCCAGCTGGGTCTAAACAAAATGAATTTTATGGTATAGATGGGGG
>VZTM01008219.1:15728-33084 GCA_013400555.1 Jacana jacana
GGGGGGGGGGGCTGGAGCTGAGCCAGGATAAAGCTGTATGCCTTTCATATAAATAAAAATGTATGCACTGTATGAAGGGAAATAGAAAACTTTCCATTGCTGCTTTTGCTGGGAATGTCATTTATAAGCATTTGTCAGAGGATTACTTTTTGTTTGGAGTTTGGAAACTGTTCATTATAAAAAAAAAAAGGCATAAAAAGTATTGGACCTGAGGCATATCCAGATACCTCTGAAGTAGAGTAAAATTCAAGTCCATGGCTTCAATTTTCAAATGAGGGTATATGGATGGGGTCCTAGATCTTGCTATCATCATAACATACGGTGTTGCCCAAAAAGAACACAAGTTACTGGAAAAAGAATTAGCAAGTATATCACAAGAAGCTGTGCAGAACTGCTTTTTTTGGTGCGTGTGTATTTCTTCTAGCATTTCTGACTGTGAGAACCACATGGGTACAATTCAGTTTCAAATAACCATGCCTGCTAACCATATATAAACTAACAAAGCCTAGATACAGATGTACACAGCTCTCAGAAGTTGGCTCCTGTGTTAGGAAACAGATGTGTTCCTCATAGGCTTCCTGGGTTACTTAAATATCCAATGCCACTCTACTACTTGTAGCCCTGACATGGTTATTTTACACTACTCTATTGCTTCTCTAAAATGCTAATTACAGCCCTGTGCCCTCCCACATCAATGTGGGAGCAGCATGTATGTTTTGTTTCCAACAGGATAACAATTTCGTATCCTACTGGAGCAATTCAAGAAGGGCTATTCTAGGAAAAGAGAGGGTAGGAGTTTATTGTTTACCTGCATCACCTTGTGTGTGCGGCTTTGGTTACACTTGATTGCCTGTATTTCCCAAAGGCAGCCACTGATTTGTTCTAGGGATCCCACATTCATTTACAGAAAACTGTAAAGTTGAAGCCAGAGGAAACTACACAAAGGCCATGCCTGCATTTGGGATCCTCAGCTGAGGGGATCATTCCTTCCTATGGGCTTATGCTCGTGGGGAACAAGCTCAGAGATGCTTCCTCGAGTGTTATATATCATCAGTCTCAAGAGATTCACTTGCTCTAGGGCCTTTGGGAGCATCTCTCCTCCCTCTGAGATTTGTGTGCGGAGCTCTAGGGATGCAGCGTTATCAAGCCAACGTATGCCCTGAGGGTCCTGAGCTCATGCAGGCTGCTGCCAGACTGAGAACGCCGCTGGGAGCGGTGCACTGCCTGCTCTCAAATCCAGGGTCAGCAACGCGAATTGACAATGTCCTGGTAAATCTCAAACCCAAACAGCAACTTTCATTTTGCTGCTAATTGTTGGGACTTCTTTGAACTCACGTCTGTGGATGGCACTTAAAACTGCCTCTGCCTGGTACACCTCATAAACAGATGGAGCGTTTGTTGACGTTTCTGTGACAGCTTGAAAACTTGTCTCCTACCTCTGAGCTGAGCCCTTTCTGCCTTGTCCTCCATCTGCCATCTCATTTTAAAACTAGCAGAACAACTCGACTGAAGCAATTCAGACTTTTTCCATCTGTGCACAGTTAATTAAGAGGGTAATGAGAGCTCCGAATGAACAAGCCCTGCATTAATTCAAGATATGATTAAGGGAAACATCCAAAAATGAAAAATATATATGTGCCTACCTATATACATTTAAAAAAGCCTGAGTCCCTTTTGTCTGTCCCTGTACTTTCCAGCATTATGGCTGTGGATGATTAAAAAAATAGGAAAGATGACTATGGAAAATTGAGTCCATGTTCTGAACAAGAAATTTGCCTCTAAGCAGCTCAAAGGTGTAGGGACTGTTGTAGCTGGAGATTAGAATGTTGGGTTCCCCTCTTGTAATGCCCCTGTGTGTGAAGGTGAGTGCTTGATAGTGGGCGAAGAAAATGCTGTTTCCTTTTCTTTGGGTTTGAAAGGTGAGCTATGGAACCAAAGGCACAAGTCAAAGAATCACCCCAACTGAAATTAATTTAAACCCCATGTTTAGAATCATAGAATCATTTAGGCTGGAAGAGACCCTTGGGATCATCAAGTCCAACCATCAGCCCCACTCTACAAGTTCTCCCCTACACCAGATCCCTCAATCTATTCTTAAACACAGTCAGGGATGGTGACTCCACCACCTCCCTGGGCAGCTGATTCCACTGACTGACCATTCTTTCTGTGAAAAACTTTTTCCTAACATCCAGCCTAAACCTACCCTGCTGCAGCTTGCAGCCATTCCCTCTTGCTCTGTCGCTCATTGCCCGTGAGAAGAGACCAGCACCAACCTCTCTACAATGTCCTTTCAAGCAGTTGTAGAGAGTGATGAGGTCTCCCCTCAGCCTCCTCTTCCTCAAACTAAACAATCCCTCAATCGATCCTCATAAGACTTTCTCCATGATATTCGCTTTTTGCAGCCATCTCTGTGTGTTTCCAGCCAGGCAATATGTGATCATATGAATCTACCTTGGGAAATTTTACAACAAGCCAAGACTCTCTCGGCAGTTGCTCAATTAGTAATTCAAGTCTAGACTGGAAAAAGAGGTGTACTGTCTAATTTTGCTCTCGTTGGACTGAAGAGGCAGCAAGAAGTGCAGTCAGGGACCTGGGAGAATGGATTGCACAGGCAGGGAGACAGTCTCCAGTCCTGCAGAGTTTACAGTCAGGAGGAGCTCAGGAGTTTGGGAGTGGACGTGGCTGAGATCATGCAGAGAGCAAGGGGGGACAGACAAGAAAAGGGGACACAAAAGCTTTGGAGTGAGGAAGAGGAGAGGGCTGTGGAGCAAAGCAGCAGCTGATGAAGGCTATCAGCTTTTCTTCTGTATCTCCTTGCTTCCTCCAGTTTAATAGCTTGAATTTTGCTTTACTGGGGGTGGAAAAAATGAATGGCACTGAAAAGACTGAGTGAAATCCTGTTTGGGTTTTTTTCCCCCGCCTTGGTTTCTTGCAGCAGCAGGAAACACAGAAAATATTTCTAAACAAAGCCTGAAATTGGCTGTTTGCATTTTGCCTGTGAAATTTCCTGTGGCTCACAAATTGGACTCTCATCCCTTCACTGCCGGGGAATGCAGACGTGTTAGCAGCGACTCGGCAGAAACCTCGGATGCAGCCAGCAGAAAGGGGCTCAGTTTCACCTGCTAAAGGCTTTATTAATTTAAAAAAAAAATTTCTTTGACTCCTAGTGCTCAGTCCTTTGAAGCCTGACAGATGCCATCTCGACAGTAACCCTTTCAAGCCTACCCCACATGCTGTTTGCCAAAGGAGGGGGTTCTCAGCAGCCTGGGAGGTGGTGGGGTTGAAGAACTGATGGCATTTACACAGGGATCCCAAGGAGACAGCCAGGGTGAAGTGTCCCAGACCCAAGGATTACACAGAGGTATGCAGGGTAGGACGTAAGCCATCACAATATGTATTCTTTTTTATTTCTAAAGGATTTCCGGAGCACTATAGGAAATGGGGCTGGAAGGGAAATCAAGATATAATCCCCTGCCCCAAAGGAACACCAAAATTGTAACTCCTGTCAGGCATTTGTCTAATCTGTACTCAAAACCTCCCAGAGCGGGGATTTCACGCCCTCCCTGGGCCATCTTTTCTGGAGCTTAACTACCCTTGCTGTTAGAAAGTTTATCTTAACGTCTAGTCTGAATCTCCCTGGCTGTAATTTAAGTCCATTACTCCTTGTTCTACACGACATGGAGACCAAATTTATTCTCTTTGCTGCACGACTGTTTCTGAAAACAGCTATCTTCCAGAAGACGTATGTTCAGCCTGGAGTCTGCAAGGAGGAGCAGGGCTCACAAGCGCTTGCTCCAAAGCGTGTTGGTGATGCTTGCATCTCGGGACTCTCCTTGTTCCTCAAGGTGGTCAATACTTGTATGCCAACATCAGAACTGGGCTGATGCTTGCACTGGTTTGGTGAGGCTGACAGACACGGTGCAAACCAGAATGGGAATGGGAATTGCCCACAGAAGTGGGATTATCACCCTTGGGGGTATGAAACACAAATTCAGCTGTTATACAGTGTATATCCATACTGCCTGCAGTGTGACTGGTGTTCCCAAAACCCAGCCCAGAAAACCCCTGATCATTAAGTCTTACGTAGTTATCCCTGGGAATAAGGATGTGTGGGTATCCAGAGCTGTCACCTTACCTTAGTGACCCCAGAAGCCATTTCTGAGAAGAAGATGCCAAATTTGTGTCCTGAGACAGTGTATTGCTTTTGTACTGAATGCAATGCACGTATGTGGAGAGAGTACCCGGGATACAAAACGGAGTTCATAGTTTGAGGTATACTTTATTATATTATTCAGGACTTGAAATTTCATAATTGCATCATTATCCCTGTGTGTATCTATAGGTAGGCCAAATAAGTCCAGGATTTTGCTACCTAGAAGTCCTAGACAAAATCTCTGCTTAGATCAAACACAGACCCCACAAGCCTGCCCAGCCTCCTGGGGTTGTATACATAGACACAGGTAAACACTGATCCAAATGCAGCAACTTCCTGGGGGGCCTGAATTCCCAGCACAGGAGACCGTCTGTCCCACTGAGCAGAACTTTGGTCAGACTTCACTTGGTCTAATTTTATGTAAAATATAGTCTTTACCAAAGGATCTTCTTTCCCCCCTGCAGTGTATGCCCTGCTCTGAGATACTCCACTGGGAACTGCTCTTCTGAAACTTCCCAGTTGTTTTCTCAACATTTGGGAAACATCTTTCATAAGGCTTCTGCTTAATGCTCAAACCTCTGGAGGGTTAATCTTCTCATTGCATTTGAACAATAAAATGGACTAGTAGTTTTTGGTCAAATCTGAAGAAAATTAAATCCCTCCCCAGGCTGGGAATTTGTTATGAGTTTCTATTTAAAAAATAAGAATCCCCCACCTTTCTACCAACTAAGTCTGAAACTCCTGGAAATGAGGGCTAGTAATGGAAGTGCTGACAGTATCTTAACTAGAGCAGCGTGAAAGGAGTGATATAATAGTTTATTTCAGGTAATGCCATGGTGATTTTTAATTTACATAATGTCAAAAATGCAATATGTGAACTTTCTGAAAGCAAAAAAGTGGTGATAAAAACATCTATTTATTCCTCCTGCCTTCTTGCAGAAATGAGAGAATGAGCAAAGCCACAAGGAAAAACCTCAAGGCCATGGTATTTGCACGAAGCATGCTACACATAATGTACCCTAGAAGTGTTTGAAAGAGAAGCTGACCCTGTATACTTACTCTTGTCTCAAATCATTTGCTAGTTTAATAGCTTAACATTTGCAAAATGATGTTTAGATTCTTTTCCCTTCCTAGCATTAAGGTATAACTGGTATACAGTGAATATGAGCGATCTGTGGAGGACTTCCAGGTTCCAAAGTCAATTCTCACCATGGTTTAGCATGTCCTTGCTGCGAGTGAACAAAGTGGAGGCCTGTGGGGTTGATAGCTCTACTTGAGTTTAGGGGTTTATAGGTTTGGGCAATTTTAAGGGACATAAAAAGGTCAGATATCTGCTTTTTTGAGAATAAACGGTCTTCCTTTGTAGAGCAAGGCATCCAAGTGGTGTCCTCTAGTCCCCGGCTGTGCTTCTGGGATGATATCTGGGTCCAGAGCTGTTGCATGGGTCCCTTACCAGGCTTCCTTCTGGCCATGAACAGGACAGAGTCTGCCCTGGGAGTTCAGACATACCACATGTATGAAGGCTTTGCTCAAAGAAAGTCCTTTTTATTCCAGAGTAACTGTTTAACTGTTATTTTAGTAAAAAGTTTGGTGTAACCAGTCCACTAAAATCCCAGTGTGGAGTTCCTGATATTGAACCAGCCTGAGTATCTTCTGTGTCTATGGTCCCTTCTGTTAGTGGAGTCCCATCAGACACCACTTTCTTATAGATTATTTTATTAATTTTCTTTAGGAAATAGGGCTTAAAGATCCCCATGGCAGGCATTGTACAAACACAGAAGGAGCATGTCCTGTGCTGAAGACTTCAAATGCGGTTGGGGAAGGAAATGTGGGGAAACGGGGGAGATGTGGGTCACCAGCATCTCACAGGAACAATGGAGAAGTCTTTCTAGTTGGTCTCAAGTTCTCAAACCAGGATTTTAGCAGATTTGCAGCACGTCAAGTCCTCGTACCAGCCCTCCACGCAAAGGATAAACTCCAGCTTGAGCTATTAACACAACCCAGTGTGACACAATAGAGCTCGCAGCCACTAAAGCAGCCTTGTGTGACAAAAAATTTCTGAGAGAAGCTAATAGAAATACTGCATGATAAAAGAATCCACAGAGTAAGAGAATCCCTTGTGACAATATTATACTTTGAATATCATTCATAAAAATAAAACAAATAGAAGTCAATTGTAAGGTCCAAGATACCATAAAATATGAGTTTGGATAGAAACACTTAGAAGGAAAATTTGCCTTAAATCTGTGTAACCACCTTGAAGCCTCACACATTTACAGTTCTAATCTAGCACATTAGTGAGATTAATACATGGGTTTTTTTGCAATTAAACTGCATATTTTATCACTTCTTCTACTTTCATGCTATATAAACTTCCAGGAAATTACAGGACTATAAAATTTTGCCAGAGTCCTGCCACTGTGTGAGACAGAGGAACACAGAGACAGAAGCAGTGTGGGTGGCTGCTTCCTTTTTTCCACTAATTGTGTCATTAGTCAATAAAACCATCTATCTGTAGAGGCAATTGTAGGCTTAGTATAGATGCACAGAGGGGAAGCTCAGAGCTCGGGTTCCTGCAGAGAGCTCTGTACCTGAGGGCCCAAATGCTTTCCAAAGAAGGTGCAGAATGAGTCTCCTGTTTGATTGAAGAGGAAGTGGAGATGGCAATGGCAGCATTGACCCACTGGAAGACCCGTTGGCTGCATCCCCTGCTTTGATGTTAGCTTAGGTCACTATCTGAAGCATGAGAACTTTCTGTTCCTCAGCCCTTACACTTGCTGAGTGCTAAGATGTTCTTCTTTCTACCAATATCATCACATAGCCATTTCTCCCTCTCCTCCTGTGCTGGGCATCAGTTTATGTCTTCTGTTATCACCTTTTATGTTGCCTGTGAGTTTTCTGTCTTCTTCAGACATTCATTCCTAGTCTCCATTTAGCTTCAATCTGAAGTGGACCTTTCTGCAGTGCAAAAGACATGTAAACATCAATGCTTGCAGTTCTTAGGGTTTGAGGAAAGCTATGCCTCAGTCATATCAACTGCACCTCAGCCTTTCCTGCTTGGACTGCAGAGCTGGTGAATGTGTTTGCTCCCCATTTTGCACCAGACGACGACGTTTTGGAGAGTGCAGGAGTCCAGGCATGTCCCCAGGTCATTAACTTAGAGTATTGTGCTGGACCAGACTTCTGTGTGCTCTGGAGAGAAGAGCAGCCCTGGAACCCGCTCGGCACATTGATCTGTGAGTCCTAAACTCCATGCACTGTGTCAGAGGTACCTTCCACCTCATCCCAACTGCTTTCCAGGCACATAAGGGGGATTTGGGGCAGGTCTACCAAGTTATACACGGTAAAAAGACAGTTAATGCTCTCAGCAGAAAAGAATGCAAACAAGAAAAGGGCACACTCTAGCATTTCCGGAGATCAAGGCACCTCTGTTGTAGAAAAACAAATAAATAAGAGCTGAGCTTTAGGCAAGGTTTGAGTAGCTTTAGAGTCAGTCTGGAATCTGATCCACTCAATCCAGTGCTGCTGATGCCTCCAGCATTGTAAACTCAGCTCCCTTAAATGTCACTATGGAAGGTGAACAGATGGGAAGTGGAGCTAGAAATACATAATCATGTTAGATTTCTTTTAAGAAAAATTAAAAAAAAAATAAAAATTCTTCCCTCCAAGCCCTTATCTTCCTTGTATTTTTTTTCCTCCCACTCTTTTAACAGAATTCTGATCGGGTGCACTGAAGCAGATCTTTTGTCGATTCAAGCCAACAGCTGAAAGCAAGCCCCGACTCCATGAGTGCTGGGCACTTCACTGAGGTAACGGGCGCGTTTCACCAGGCTCGGTCAGCTGGAACTCTCTTGAACCCCTTCCCGAGATCAATTTCTGAGGCTGCCCCAGTAGTAACCGGGTTTCAGACATGGTCACGTCTCTGACACAATCAGCAGCCTGGGAAGTGAGAAAGCACCAAGAAGGGAAAGCAGAGTGTTCCTCTGAACCAAAGAAGTTTTGCTGAAGCATCTCCAAATAATGTGCAAAAATCATTCTGTGCGCTCGTGTCTGTAGCCAGGAGGGGGCCTTGCTTTTAGAACTCCTGGCAGAGCTGATGCATATAGATTGTGAGCCTGAGGATTTTAGGAAATAATGGGCAGAACAGACAGCCTCTTGCTTCCCAACACAGGCAATAACTAAATTCTTTCATCTTATCAACATATATTTTACAAAACTGACAAGTGATTTGGGATGCTAATGCTTCAACAAACCCACAGCAATATAGCCCAAAGGTAGTCGTTTCTCAAAGACAAACCTATTAAACATGCTGCACAGGAGCTCCTCCTCTTGGTTCCTGCGAACAGCAGTGATGCCCTCTCCAGAACTCCTTGCAGATTTGAACTCAGGCCCACCTGCTGCATTAGGAGAGAGGAAAGGGCTGTGTTTCATGGTCAACACATCACAGCTCAGGTGTCACATCCTAGCTTTGACTCTGTACCAAATTTGCTCTCCTGTATCAAGAGTTGCTCTGCTTGTGTGTGACGTGAGCCTGGTACCCATCAAATTCTCACTCAACCAGAGACAGGCTCCTTCCTGCAAACAATAGAGCTGTGCAAAAGCCTTGGAATGGGGGAAGACCAAATGTCTCTGGTTCACACCACTCCTTTGTAGCAGCCTGCATCAGAATGAGCATGCTGACGTTGCTAGGTGCAAAGAAAGGCAAAGAAGCAGCAGGTAGATATCAGAACAACATCCTCAACATACCATCTTTTAGGTATTTAACTCCCCCTGCTTTGTCTGGGACAAAGGCTGTCTTGTGTTCGCAGTTAGCACAGTCCTGCTCTGTATCCATGTCCTGAGCTGGCACTGCTGCGGGACATCAGTAAATTACCAGTGGTGGAAGGTTTGATAGACCTGCAGTGATGCTTCTAATGTTTATTTCCCTTCTGCTTTGTCAATACATACTGCTGGACATACCAAAGGATCTGCTGGGTATACAAGCTTCCTGCCATCCATTTTAATACATAACACAAACTCTTCCACCCCTGGGTAAATCTGTGATCTGTGATTTATCCTCTTGTGGTTTCCAAGTTCCCCAGATCCCCTGATCTCATGTCATTGAAGCTCCGGGAGAGAACCGGAGAGGGGAATAAGTGAAAAACTTCATGTGTAGAGTCCAGTCTCATCTACAATTTGAGTCACACTCCACCTCCTACAAACCCACCTGTGTTCAGAAAACTTGGTTCTCCAGAGGGGATGGCTGTGGGAGAAGGTTAGAGGGATTTTTTTTCTTTTTTCCCACTGATTTGTGTCTCCAGAGAAATGAGTAAAGCATTACAGATGAACGTGGTGTAGAAGAAAGAACATATGCTGTACATGCATTTAAATAGCATTCATCTTACTTTTCACTGACGTAGTGGTGAAATATGTTCTCTTTGCTTTCAAATTTTAGGGACGAACAGATGGTAGAAAGCTTAGTTTTGGGTATTATGTCCATCAAAATAACCTGTATTGCAAGTACCTCTTACTATAATTGGGGATTTAAGCTGCAGTAGAATCTGGGCTCTAGGAAAAGTCCCTTGCAAAAGTAGTATGCCAAAAAAAGAGCTGGATGTTGTCCTATCTATATTTATTTTTTCAAAAAAAAATACAGTTCTTCAATGGTGTGATAAGCAACGCACCTTTTTGGCCTTGCTTTTGCTATGGATGGAGTGAAACCTGAGAAGCTGAGTCTTCGATCTGACTCCTACCTCTCCCCATCTCCAAACGCATTCAGACAGCACCATAGAGGCGTATGAAAAGGGAAAAGGGAAGATTTGTCGAAGCTTCTCTTTCAAAAAAGAAAAACCCAACAGGCCCAAGAGTGTCTCGCCTGGTTTATCACTGCTTGGATATTCTCAAATATTCTAAAATTCCCAATGTAGAATGAGTTTGGATGCCTGTTCTGCCCCAGCCCTGAATAACATGTGTTGTACCAAACCTGTAGGAAGTGAAGGATTCTGATGCTCTATGGAAAATTGCAGTCAAACACTGCAGAGTAAGCCCAGTTCTTTGCTTAAAACACTGCAGAAAAGGAAAACTTGGCCCTGGAATTAAATAAGCTTTTGGGGGAGGACGCTCATGTAAAAATATATGTTTATGCCATAGCCAGCATGATGGGAACCTTGTCTGATGTGTGCTTCTAGGAAGGAAAATCTTATGTACTGCTGTGTTTGTATAGACATGTGACTGATCTCATTATGGTTTTATATATAGGCAGGCAAATTCTAAAATATTCAAAAGCTGTCTTGCACAATTTTACAGGATTTTCGTTTTAGGGTTGGGTTTTTTTTCCTCTGGGTTGTGGTTTGGGTTTTTTGGGGTTGTTTTTGAGTAAATATTTTGTTGCTGTGGTTTTTGTTTTGGTTTTGGCTCTGATCTGCCTGTTCAGCTCCTCAGCACTTTTACTGGTTCAGCAACTCAATTTCTAATCTCTTTGGTCAGTGTGTGTTTTGCATTAATTTAATACCTGGTCAGTGTTTTCCCGGCTGTGGGGAGGAGGGTCTCTTGCGCTACCCTTTCATGCTTGCAGCTCAGTTTTGGGTTAGTTAATTGCGCAGAGGGGATCTGTGTGTTTGGGGACCTACATAAATAAATAAAATCCCAAAAGGGAAGCATATCATTCCAGCCACCTTGCTGGAAGGGCGCCCAACACAGCAGCAGCAGCATCTAAAAAGTCACCATTTGCCAGTAATAGCTGCCGAGTGGCAATAGCAGTTCTGTTTTTCTCTCCCTATGCTTAGAAAAAGAAATAACTGCCTAAGGATGCTGAAAAATAATTATGGGAAACATACTTCAGACACATCCCTCATTTTTAGAGATGTCAATCATTTTAGTCCCAAAATTACAATGTACAATCAATGTCCCTTCCATTATTTTTCCTTCGGGATTGTTTACGTCAGAACTAAAAGCAATAATAAAAAGAGAAGGGATGGGTAGAGTTATCTGCATACAGAGAAGGAATCCAACCATATTATATTTACCTGCATAAATAATTCTTTTATTTAGTGGAGACTGTATCTCACATTTGAGCCCTGTCAGATTGAGAGCTATCATTCTGATTGTATTTATCCACATACACTGGAGTGTGTATTTGTTTCAGTTAAAACTGGGGGGCTCAGAGACCTGTGAAATGTTTAAACATGAGCGCGGTTACAAATTGTCTGGTGTGTATTTACCATGCCCCCCCGCTGCTTGGTACAACCGTTACTTAATTGTGCTTGTTTGCATCATCTGTTCTATAATGCTAACAGCATTTTGCTCTCGTAGTAAGAACCTCTGGTTTCGCATAAGGAGGAGATTATTCTTTGTCTGTGCTGGAACAGGTTCAAAATGCTGGGTTTGAACTTTTTTTGCTTTTCAAAAGAAGGGACCCTATTTCTGCAACTCCTTTACCATTAAATACTGAAAATGTTTTGGTGGGGACATTCTTTTTCGTGAAAAAAATGTGGAAAATTTCCAAAGTGGAGAGCCATCAGATCTTATTACACAAAATAAATAGTATCGGTTTTCATCCATTTTTTTCTCCACGGTGGGTGTGACATTATGAATTGCCATTTTAATCTAGGGTGCTGCCTCTTCATGGTGTTTTGGGTGGCTAGAAATTATACTGCACCAGATTTAATCTCCTTTAAGGATAATACCATTTAAGGGGGAGAGGGCAGGAGCTACACTTCAGGATTTAGCTTCTCTAAGTAAGGAGAGAGTTACACGGATCCCTGATTTACTGTTAAATCCTCCTGGCCAAATGGAAGTATACCAGCTCCTAGAGTTTCACTGGGCTCAGAGAGGTCATTAACTAGACCAAGGAGGAAGCATGTTTTTGTGCTTTGTATGATATACATGAGTCTATATGACATTCAACAAATAATGTGGCCATCCTGCTATTCGAGTCCTAAAATTCAGCGCAGTTTGGCTCGGCTCTGGCTGCGTGCACTTGTGCCAGCAATGGCTCTCACCAAGCACACCACCTCCTTCAAAAACACACAGGTCAAGCACATTGCTGTGTATGTTCAAAGGATAGAAGTATAAAAGCTGAAGCTGTTTGCAAAAAATCTTTGGCAGTCAGATTTAAAATTCAGGTAAACTAGTGTGCTTCCAAGTTCTAATCCCCATCCGCACTGGATTTGCTGGTTTGGAGCGTGTGGAGCCAGGCTTGCACTCAAGAAACTCCATGCTCACTCCATGGGTGGAACTAGAGTGTGCTTTGCATCGTTTTAGTAGAAAGACATATTTATTAGTTGAGCTTCTTCCTTTGGAAAAAATGCTGTGTAGGACCTAAACTTCAGAACTAACACTGGGGAGTGCAAAGGTACAGGAATATGGACCAGGCAGGGCACCTTCCCTCCCACAGTCTCCCACCTACAAGAAATCTGCATTAAAGCATCTCTGTGTTTGATAGTCTCCAAATTTGCTCTCTCCTTTATCAGACCTGTCTGCCTCCGCTTCTCGAAGAGAACTGATCCCAGGTGTGTCACCCCAGCAAACACAGTCATGATACAGCCCAAACATGCCTTTATACCTCTATATACACATGCAGATGCACAGGTGGCTGCAGAAGACCTCCTACAACTACCTTGGACGTGTTTACCAGCTCCCAACTGATAGCCAGACCTCTGCCACCTCCCAAAATCCACCACTCCCTCCTTCCCTCCTGTGCACAGGGGTAGCTGGGCAGTCACAGCCTTTATTCTGCAGCTCCTCTTAACTCAAGCTCCACTATGACCTGTAATTTTTTGGAAGTGATTCAGTCTCTTTCTTTCCGGTCTCTGGAGGTTAAGGGTGGAGGTTACAGCTGTAAAGGGCTTTAGAGCAAACCCGGCTTTGTCTAGTCTCTGTAACCACATTGCAGCAGAAATAGGTTGGGGCAAAAATTCAGATGTGAAAGTCACAGAGCCTAAACTGCACATATTCCCTACCCTGCTCCACAGGGATTATACTCTTTCCCGTTTTCTGAGAATAAAAGAACACTGGAAACAGGAGCTTTCTCCACTGCCTGTCAGCACAGGTGCGTGTGGTGTTACCCCATTACTGTCATTCCACCCAGTCTGGGGGATGAGCAGAATTTTGTCCAAATACTTTTGGATGGGTTTTGCAAGAAGGATAAGAGTAATTAATTATGGCTGGGTGAAATGGGGAATGCAGTGAAAACATGCCTGTCCCAAGTTCACATACAAAGTGTGTCCCTCTAAGAGATGATACAAACATTTCCCTGCTGGCAAACCAGAGTGTAAACCTAAGCAATGTGACATTGTTCCTTTAAAGAATTCTTACCACTTTCTTACCTTGAAACATCTTAAAACCCTTCTCCTTAACAATTCCAACTGCATAACTTCGACATGCCAAGGTTATCTATAATTTCTTCGTTTCCTTTCAGAAGGGCTTCCTACCTACACACTACATCATGCATCTTTTATTACCACCTTAACGTATTTATAAAATATTGATAATTCTTTCCAAATGAAGCCATGTGGCATGATATTCCCTTCAATTAGCTGCATGTTCATCTGTTTACTGAAATGACCCCGAACTCAGGAGCTGGTCCCGAAAATGAACCTTTAAATAAGCTTTTGTATATTTTCAGTTCCTGAGCTGATTTTTGCCTGCGGTTACAGGCACTGTACACCCCGAGTAACGTCATCTCTGTCCCGTGAAGTTGCTCTCAAATTGCCCCGCACTAATTGGGGACAGAATGGGGTTACTGGAGCTACTCTGTGTTTTCTTCTGCAGTAGCAGAGCTCAGGGCAGATTTTACAGGAGACTTGAATTGCAGTAACCGAGAGCAGCAGGGGGTGGCTCTAGATTTGTTCTGGAGAACTCAAGGCAGTGTGAGGTTAGCTGCCACTGATGTCAGGAGAGCCGAGTTTCTAATTGAACACCCGATGTGCAAATTAACACCTGGAATTAATTTAGCATCGCACTTGCTAATGAGAAAATAGAAATGCTAGTTTATAAAACAAAGAAACACAATTCAGGGGGAAGAATAAGGGATAAGGAGGGCTTGTTGAAAGACTCAGCTGCAACCTCCTTCATAAGGCAAGTTTGTTGTTAAATTTAATGGGCTATAGGTGTTGATTGGTAGAGTCGTAAAATGAACTGTTAATTTGCTGTTCTAAGAGTGGGGAAGCTAAATTATGCAAATTGCCTTTAAAACTAGTCTGTTCCCAGCATACAGTATAACAAGGTAACACGGCCCTTTCCACATCATCATTTTTAGGGCTCTTCCCCATTGCCATTGCTGGTGAATCTGAAGGCTGTGAAGTGCTTGCAGGGCTTTGATTCCATCTGATCCACCCTCTCACCGGTGCTGCCGGGCTGTGTCAGCTCAGAAAAGGGGCTCCCTTTTGTCACCTGTGTTGGAGCACCGACAGGAGCCAGATTTTTTCAACTTGACAGCCCAACAGAGGCGGTGGCAGCGCTTGTTGCTTCCAGAATGACACGCAGGGCGAGAAGCCACACTGGGAAACCTGCGGTGAACAGACAGGCTCCATACAGCTGCTTCATATGGCTGCACCCGCATCGCTCTCAGCCCAGATGGGGAAGGTGTCAGCGTTTACACTTTTAAGAAAAACAAGGTGTCTCCCACCAGATCTGGTATTCCCAATGCAGCTGTGAAAATGTCAGCCCCGATAAGCTCAAAATGAGCACTTGAGACAGTGAAACGCAGCCCATTGGAATCAGTGTGCACCGGTCAACAGGTAGAGAGCTTTTCTGAGCACAATAAAACTAAAGAATAGCAGTATAATGATACATATAATAAATAGTAAGCTTGTGCCAAAGAGCTGTGTCTCAGGATAATGCTGAAACATCACGGATCTGACGTGTGAGTTGTCCTGGGAATTTTGTGCCATGGACACAGTGTTGGCAACACCCACAGCACTGCAAACGCTGAAACTCTGACAGCTACAATGTCAAATTTGTTCCTGCTCTGAGAAAGGATCAGTGGACCCTATTCCTGTTGGGATTAGCCAGAGTTCATCCTGGGACCATCTTCTACTTCATGGGGATGGTAAAGGTAGCATCCAGATTAATATCTTCGACTTTCTTAGTCCTTGCCCTGCTAACCACGTGGTTCCTCTCATTAAGCTACTGGTCAAACCCATACAGCAATTCCTCATCTTCCCAGCACCCTTACCACTTTCTGGGACGTGTGTTGTAGAACCCTGGTATCACTATCGAGCAGGGACAGAAAGCAAGGACCTTGACATTTCCTCTCCCATATGAGGAAAGGCTGAGGGAGCTTGGTCTCTTGAGCTTGGAGGAGACTGAGGGGTGATCTTATTAATGTTTATAAATCTGTAAAGGGTGAGTGTCAGGAGGATGGAGCCAGGCTCTTCTCAGTGACGTCCAATGACAGGACAAGGGGCAATGGGTGCAAGCTGGAACATAGGAGGTTCCACTTAAAGATGAGGAAAAAATTCTTCACAGTGAAGGTGACTGAACAATGGAAGGGGCTGCCCAGGGAGGTTGTGGAGTCTCCTTCTCTGGAGACATTCAAAACTCACCTGGATGCGTTCCTGTGTGACCTGCTCTAGGTGTTCCTGCTCGAGCAGGGGGATTGGACTAGATGATCTTTCAAGGTCCCTTCCAATCCCTGAGATTCTGAATTCTAACCTGCTTCATCCCCCAAAATGAATGCAACAGGTCTCACGCCTGTAGCCACTGTCCCAGGGCTCTTGTCATATTTTTGTGACTTCTTTTGGAACCATAATTTATTTTTTAAGACATGTGAACACCTGGATCCTTCAGGGAGAAACTAGATATAGCACACAGCGCAGACTAGCTGTTTTCTAGCTGTTTCAGAGTAGAAGCCTTTGTAGGTTGGGGTACTGCAGCATAGATGAAGACTTTTTCAATATCCATAAAAAAATAACTTCCAAGTGAACACTATTTCTACCAAAATGGCTTTTTTTTCCTCTTTTCAGTGAGTTAGAGTAATTTGTGCTGGTAGGTGAGCAGAATTCTGCATCTAATATTGACACTGAGGAGAGGTATAAAAGCTATTACATCCAGTGCCAATAGCTTCTCTTTTCTAATCAAAACAATGTGAAATAAGTAAGAGAATAGGCCAGTTCTTTCCAACTCACCCATTCCTATAAACCAAACAAGAAAGTGTGATGGCAGTTCCGATATTTGGAGCAACCAGCTATGAGGTCTTGCAAAACCCTGTGGTTTTCTTGTGTGTTTGTTTGGGGTTTTTTTTTTTATTATTGCTATTATCATACTCACAGCTGTTAAGTGAATTGCTGAGAAGGTTTCAGCTGAACATCCAGCAGAAACAAGCCTAAGGCAAGAACAGGGTTTTATTTATTTAACTTCAGAAACAAGGAAGGCAGGAGGGAATCTTTCTCATGCATGTCCTTCTTCAGCTAAGCCTTGCGCATCTGCTTCTTTAGCCATCATCTGTTCCCTTGGCACATCTGTGCCCAGCTCATCTGCCCCCGCAAGACCCTCTGCCCTCCCACCTGGTGCCCCTGGGGGTGAGGATCTTCTGCCAAAATCCATCAGGTGCTGCCAAGGGAGCAGCAGAGCTCCTGTCTGCCCTGTGCGGGGAGAGGAGCTGCTCGGTTTGGAGGAGAGCAGTGGCCATGTACATCTCTGCCCATTCCCCCAGCCCCTCAGCTCTGCCACAAAGAGCTGAGGGCTCGCAGCCCTTGTCCTTGACCCCTTGCTTTCAAAAGGCACCTCCCACTGCCTTTGCAAGCTCTTCTCTGTGAACAGGGCATCCCTCCCCAGCCCTGGTGGGAAGGATTTTGTTTCCCAGACAGCACTGGTATTTCTGTTTGTGTTGGAGGGGGCAATCAGGCAGGGGAAGGGAGGGAGCCCTGGACAGTGCTCCAGGAATACTTTAAATCAGAGGTTCCTAAATATTTTTTATTATTATTTGTTTTATTTGCACACTGCTGGTGAAGGGAAAAACCTGAGTGATAAGGCAGTTTCAGTCAGAACCCAGATCAGCTGTGTCGTGCACATTGCTTAGCAGAGATACTGGCAAACCCCTCCTTGTCTCCTGGTCCTTGGACATGAGAGCTCAGACCAGGGAAGAGATGTTGGGCTGTTCAGGCAACAGCTATTCCAGAGGAAACCACACAGCAGACTTTTGTTATTGTTACTCTCTTTTCCATATCGTTATGAAGGATTTTGTGCAGTGTGGTAGGTGTCTGTCGTGGTTTAGCCTTAGAC